>JANAVB010019798.1:7080322-7195322 GCA_029216955.1 Iris pallida | reverse complement strand
CATATACAGGACATAATGTATTGGAACATCGCCATGTATCATTCCATCTTGTAAGCCACTTGGCACGCCTTTTATGTTCAGAGAGAGAGCTTGAGCGATTTGTAATATCGGCCTAGCGCCGCTTGTAACCTTCATGAATATCAATAAAGAGTTCTAATTTGCTTCTACTTGTGTTTATTTACTTTCTGCTGCAATGGGGACACTCTGTGCGACTCTGTGGCCTAGCTAAATCGGCCGTTTCTGGACTTGGCCTTGCACGGGCGCAACCTAGGCCCGGGTGGCATCACGCCTTAGCGAGGACGATCGCTCTTACGGGAGCGGGGCGTGACAGATTGGTATCAGAGCACGGCTTTACGTCCTTGGACTTCATTTCGATACTCTCAGTTTTGAAAGCTCGTTGAAACAAAAGAAGTGTACGCTCTCTCTCGTTGTACCTTGGGATGTTCCATACAATAAGTCTAATACTTTCAAAACTCGTACGAGTACTCGGTTAGACGGGATCGATAGGCAAAGGCCTTTGTGCCACCACGACGGACTTGAGTTGGAAGGAACCGATGCTAAGAGTTAGCAAACGCAGTCCGTGCTTGAACGAGCTTACGCTGACGGCAAACGAGTACACGAGACCAAAATATAGTTTGAACGGGATGGCTATGCACACGACTTTTTGGTTATGTTGTGCCGCGTGCCGCGCACCTCGACTTCTGGTGCAATCGAGTGGCGAGCGATACCAAGTACCGCTCGGTCGGGAACGGAGATACACTTAGAGTGTATATCGATAGGAACGCTATCAAACCAACGCTTAGGCGTGCACGAGAGATGGCTTGAATTTTGAGGATTAGTATGAACGACTTAGTACGTCGAGGCGACGCGAGCGATTATGCTAGAGATTCGTCGAACGAATCTGAAGGACATCTTAGCGCATGACGCGAACGTGATTGAGGACTAGATAGTATGGCTTGAATCCGAGTGGTGTATGCGATAGGCTCGGAGAAGAATAAGAATGAGTGTCAACGACTAGTCGAGTGGCTCGAATCCTGAGTGGTGTATGGACGTTATAGAAATTGTTCGAGCGAGACTACAGGATATACGGATAGAACGGGTATGTCGGCGAGGCGATGCGATCGCGCAAAGCCTTAGAACGCATCACGCTTAGTTGGTCGTGACTTCGAATGTCCCAAACGAGATATCGTTCGGACAACTTGTCAATGGGTAACGCAAGTTAGAAAATGATTCGAAACGATGAATGAAAAATGAATGGTCTTGATTGAGGAAACTTAGAGGATCGCGCGTACGATTTGGGATTGATTCAAATAACATGTGACTTGAGTTTTGAACAACGATCTTAAAACGAGCTTGAGGAATAACGATCGAACTTGAACTTGAATATCGAAGAAATTGTGGATTATCCAACTTGGACAATAGCATCAGTCGCACGACTCGAAATTGGTTGCAAGGGAGAATCGTCAGGTTACACATATCGTCGATGGTATTGAGGCGTATTGTAATATCTCGAAATTCGTGATACGTATTTTATTGCGTATTCGTATTTCTGACCCGTATTTTTATTTTTCTTGTCTAGTTAATTGTAGTTTATTTCGTAATCTTGTGGTAGTTTAATTGTCATTTATCATTATGGGTTAATCTGGTTAATGACTTCTGGATTTTGATTGGACTTTGGCCTGCATTGTATTTTGCTCAACTTGCAGTATTCTCGGCTTTCGTATTTTGGCTCGAATTTATGTGGAGGAGCTTGGCTTGGTTTAACTTGGTTTGATTTGGAGACTTGGTTCGGTTTTATTTGGTTTGAGATTGCATTGGAACCCTTTAACCTATACTCTCCCTCACCTCCATCACACCCCACCATCATTTAATCCCCTCTCTCTCTCTCTCCCCTCTCATTTTTCCCACTTCACAGCCGGCCACCCCCTCTCCCTTCCTTCTTCTTCTTCCCTAAGAGAGAATCACCCCCATTAGGCAAGTGCACCTTGCTCACACTTGAGGGCCGGATTTTATGTGCCCATTAGCTAGTTTAGCACCCTATGAGCAACATTAGATCTTGGGTTTTCTTGATTTGGAGCTTGGAATCTTGTAGATCTAGGTTTGGAGTGTTTTCGGATTTTTGGAGATTTGATCTCCCAAACTTGTTCTTTTGTTGGATTCAATGTTTCCATGTTGTAGAGCTTTCAATTTTACACAAGTTAGAGCTTTGAAAATCCGGATTTGGGTTTGTATTGATGGATTTATGATGTTCCAAAGTTTTGAGTTCCATGGGTTCTCTTCTCGGATTTTTGGAGAAGATGACTTGCTGTTCTGGCCGATGGCGCCTACTTCCTCGAACACGCCTCTTTAGGCGCTGTTCGTTCGACTGCGCCTTCTTAGGCGCGGTTCGCAGACTGCGCCTCCTTTTCGAGCGCGCCTCTTTAGGCGCGGCTCGCTCGAACGCGCCTCCTTAGGCGCGGTTCGTCTCGATCGTGCCTCCTTGGGTGCTGTTCGCCGCCGCCCCTCGATGGCGCCTCCTTGGCGTCATTTCAGGCGCGGTTGGCAGACTGTGCCTACTTTCCCAGGTTGGCAGATAGCGCCCACTTCCTCCTGTTAGGCAGATAGCGCCTACTTTCCCTTGGCTTGCCCGACTGCGCCTATATTTATCATTTTAGGCGCAGTTCACTGTTCCCTTGACTTAGGCACCATTTGATCCAATAGATCTAGGCGCGGTTTGCCCCATTGGCTCTAGGCGCGGATTGACCTGTCCAGACTAGGCGCACTTTAGTGTGCAGCTAGTAGGCGCACTCTAGTGTGCTGCCTCCCTGGCACACTCTAGTGTGCTGCCTCTAGGCGCACTCCAGTATGCCTGGCCTGCCCTAGTGCCCCTGTACCCCTGCACCCCTAGTGCCTGTATTGCTTTCTCTGGGCTTTGGTTTTCTTTTCATAATTTGGAGCTTCCTGAGATTTTGGTGCTCACAACACGACTTGACTAGACTCGACACGTCTTGACACGATTTCCTGTATTTGTGTACTGCTTTCTTGAATCTTGACACTAATTTGGGAACACCTTACCCCTGGTTTATATCCTTACGCCTTTTGACCCGAGCTCGACCCGAACACGATGTGGGCACGATTTGATTTAATGCTAGTACGGCGTTGTCCCTGGTTTTGTTATCTCTTGTTACATCAGAAAAGTGTTTTCTTATGGTCTTATTTATAAGTCATGTTTTCAGCCTTATTGTACTTTTCATGCCTTTTTCATCGGTGGCCGTTTGGGTGCACTCAGGATTATGTTTCTTTTACTTGTAGAATAGTTGCATGGTGATATGCCTTATGGCCCTGACACGATAAATAAATCCTGGCTAATAACTTGTAACTTGTAACCTTAACAACTAGATCACTTGATAGTGGCCCGTGGTGGCGCACTCCCGACTTGGCATGACTTGATAACTCAACTTGACTTGACTTGGTATGACTTGGCTTCACTTGATAGTGGCTCGTGGCGGCGCACTTCCAGCTTGTAACATGACATGACTTGGCATGATAATTTGACAACTTGAGCTGCTGAGGCAGGCTCACTTGACTAGTATAGCTTGTCTTGACACCGTGGGTGTACCTTCTTGTGTTTGGTCAATTCACCAGTCTTGTCTTGCATCATGTCTAGGACATGAATTCTTGATTTTCCACGGTCAGGAATTCATATTGGAAATGAACTAAGATTAACAACTAGTTTAATTCACTAGTCATGACGAGATGTTCCTCAGCTACAGGCGATCCCGTTACCCCGGCCACAATCGTTTGGACTTGTAGCCTGCCGACGAGTAGGGCGCATTTCCAGCTCACTGCCAAGTGGTGCATCCTCAAGCTACTTGTAATGATAACAAGAATGTGGTCTCTCTCTCTCTAATTGTCACTATACTAATAATCGCCTGGGTAACCTGGATAGCTGCAGGGCTTGTGGCGGAGATACATCTCACTTGCATCTTGTTAGTAACTAGGCTTGTGATAACCCTAGTTAGTTAATGTAGCAAGCCGTAGGCTATGATTGGCCGTGTATTATTGGATGGTGTCCAGCCTTGTCTGGTCTGGTCTAGGACCAGCCCTGATGGGTCCAGCTCTTGATTGTTCCAGTCTCTAGAACTTGAATGCTTGACTTGCACTGGATGTGATTGCAAGATTTCTTCTCTGTCACTGTAGTGTAACTCTCTTGTATGACTGTCCTCTAGGCAATAACTGGTCAGTGGCTATGTACTGTTTAGGTGAAGGGTTACAGTGGTAACCTGGCTACCTGGTACGGTATATTTGTCCTTACCGTGTTTATTGTGTAGATGGCACTTATCTATGTTATAGCTTCCTGTATATGATTGTTATCTTCAAGCAATAGACTGGTTAGTGACTATGTACTGTTCAGGTTTCCTGGTACGGTACATTTGTCCTTCCTCGTTTATTGTCCGGATAGCATTTATTTCTTATTTTTCATGCATCTTACCTGCCATGTTCTCCGGTATTATTATTATTTTCTAATCAAGTTACTTGTTTCCTTTTTCTGTGATCGGGATACGTGCATTGGTACCGCACAAATCTCAATATGCTTTTACTTATTTCTTTTGCTGCTTTTGTTTACTAATGATTTGCTGGTTTTAGTCCTTAAGTGGAGCCTCCTTTGTGGCACTTGCTCTTTCTGGGGTCTGACCCAGCTGGTTTTGTATGGCCAGATACCGGAGCAGCAGCAAGGGATCTACCTGTCTTCCAGCCAGATGGTGACCGCCAGGCGTGACCAAGGCTTCGAGTGGGTTTCTTTTGTTCGCCCACTTTATTGTAAATTCATATTATTTTGAGGCGTTTAGCCGACGAGCACGTGTTAGCTCGATTGCAACTTGTATTTATTGTCTGCCTACGGGCTGTAACATGATTGACAAGCCCCGGGGGTTGATCATGTATGACTTAACTCTGAGCTAGTCTTTACATTTTGTTACGACTAGTTTTCATGATCATCTTATATATAATGTTTGGGACGCCTTACAATTGTATATTTGGTGATCTATTATCTTGTAACTTATTTTACTTGTTGAGATTGAGACAATAGGCCATTTGGACCGTAAGAGACTGTTGGTTTGTAGAATACCCTCACATGCTAGACAGCCGTGATCGTATAGCGGGATGGTTGCCGTCCCAATATACGTAGCTGGCTGTTCACGTTCTCGTTCGTCCGTATTCCGGGAGCGGGGCGTGACACGTATCAAAGATCGATATGCGATAACTCGGGGGCACTCTGACTCGGCTAATGACGGTCGTGCAAATGTCATTGTTCCGTTGGACGCTATACTTAAAATGTTAAAAATGTGTCGAGGAAAAGATAGACTCGGCTCGAGGATTTTCTAGTTGAACGCATGACGGACGGACTATCGAATAGAGATCTTGGCTTGGAAGAAATGGAATGTTTGGATTTGCTTCGTCGATAACCACAACGTTGACGTTCTTGTCTTATGCGAGCGCAACTCCAGCCTCGCACATACGTCGCGCCAGATTATGACGATCACTCCACGTGAACGCTGATATGGTGATTCATACAGCGGGAGTGATTGAACTTGGATGGCGTGGCAATCTGATTGCTTCAACTTGTGGTTTGACGCGAAGGTGGACTTGAGAATAAATTGGTGTGCTTGAAGAGTTGAACTTGAGGATTGAGTAGGTCCAATCCGCGTATCGAGAATGGGTTAGTCTGAAACTCAAACAAGAGTTACGCCCCGATGAGAATGATTATTCCACGGGAGCATTGCATGGTGATTCATGAACCGCCGTGGATAATCGGACTTGCGTGAGATTGGGGCGCAATGTATTGTCGAGCTGGATGACCTCGGGATCGAATACACGAATTGGTTAGAACTGGTGATTGAACGGAAATGAATATGTGCAACGTAAGTCTTGATGCGAGTTAGGTGATCATGCTCGATGTTTAGAAATTTGAGTGAAACGAGCTTGGGTAGAAACACCCATACAAACGAACAAGTGGTTTGACCATAGGATTTGGGGGCGAGCGTCGTGCAACGACCTTGCACGACGAGCCACGAACTTGACGTGTAACTATGACCTTGTGAGCTGACCTAGCGGATAGGCGGACGACCCTATACCGAGTGATTGAACCTGTGCGATGGCATTTACAGTATCGTCTGGACGGACGATAGACTTGGAGCAGCAAGACTTAGAGTAGGACGGGAAACTGAGAGTGTGCGTGAACGACGACGAAATTGGCCCCAAACGAAGGGAATGATAGGGATGGATGATGCGCAAGTAAAGTTGGAATAACGAATTGAATCATTGGTCGGAAGACGTACTCGATGATAGTGCAATACTTGGTTTTGAATCGGACGGACATTACTTAGGCTTGGTCGACCCTGCTAAGAAGAAATCATACTGATTTCGTGGACAATAGCGCTTGAGAAGCGAATCGAATCATCTCGAGAACCGAGATAAACGATATGTGATACACACATGAGTTCGGTTTTAAATCGAAGTTAGCAAAACGATCGACAAATCAAAACTATCACGAGTAGCTTGTCCGACTTCGCTAGTCGCTAAGCTTGGTTGAAATATACGTATTCGGGGGACGCCTTGAATGCGTGTACGATCCAAACTCAGCGATGTGATGAACTCGAATGCAGCTGTAAGTGGGTGTTGCGATGCGCATAAACGAAAGTGAGTTTGCCTCAGCCTACGACACTCGTATTTGACGAATTTCAACGCACCACGTACGACCGTTTCAGTCCCGTGATACATCGATATAGCAACCAAGTCAAAGAAGCGCAACAATTGAATAAGTGCCATCAACTCTAAAATAAATGAAAAGTTATCCAATAAAATCGGCCCAAACGTATGCGATGCGAAACTTGGAAAGGTATCGAGTATAGTTCGGTACCATAGAACAATAGAGCCGTTCGATAGGGATTGCCTAAGAAACACGACGACACGAGTTAAGAAATGGTAGGATGGCCTGCACTCAGGAAGTCTCGAGGACGAGACTTGTTTTGAATGGTGTATTATGTAGTGACCCGCTCCGCCCTAGCGGAACGCCGATTCAAACGGCAAGTGCAACGACTCAAACAAGCCGTCGACCCGAAGAGTTGGCATCGACCTGATGAAGAATCGATGCAAGGCTTACATTGGCCATCAAGATGAATCCAGACTTAGACTTTCAAAGGCGCGCTCGGAGTATCGCTCAGCCGATGCGAACATCACTAAGGTGGGTGGCTCCGATGAACCCGTCTCTGCTTAGCCTAGACACATAATAATGCGGACACTATCACGAAAATCGCTAGGCGATAACCCCGTGCATGCTAATAAATGACTCAACGCACCTAGCTAAGGGAATAATCCCAACTTGTATGCTTGTATAGAATATGGAAAGGAACATGGAAAAGTAAGAGAACTCTCGCCCGCGCTCCACGCTCGTGCTAAGGCATAAGCTTACGTTTACGTCTCTGATGCGTTCAACAATGAAACAATGAATGGTTTACAACAATGAGACGGGAAGACTATCAACATAGTCGTTCCGAGTAGAGCTTAGCAACATTGAAAGGCTATGGGACCGATGGGTCGCCAAGGCGACTCCCGTACGGGGAGTTGCAAAATGTATGAATGAATGAATGAACGAATAAGTGAATGAATGAATCAACGAATGAAAGAATGAATACATGAATGAATCGATGAATAAACGGACAAGTGAAACAAAGAAAAAGAAAGAATGAATGAAAGATAAGATAAGAAAAAATGGTTAGCGACAGGTGTGACGGGCACGTGCAACGGGGCTCGCTACCCGCGCTGTACGGACGCCAACCTGGTCGATAACGTAAGAAGGCTAAGGGTTAGCCTACGGCGGAGATAGCCGTTAAGTTAAAAAGACAAATTAATACGAAATGGTCGTGGACAAACGGCACGAGCGACGGGTGGCGTATGCTGTGACCGTAGAGAAAAGGGATTCCGCGGCATGGTCAAAGTGTGAAGGACGTGCCGGTCCGGACGGAATCAAAATATGGCTTACGGGCTGCCTGGGTGCGGACTCGGCCACCCAGGGGACGTAAGTGGAGGCGTATTTCAAGAGACTAACGGGGTGTGTGCCAGTCCTCACCCTATCGTTGGTTGCGAAATACCACGGCTTGGATGTCCAAAATGGCTTGTGATGCCAGCGACCGGTGCATATAGAGTTAAGTGGGCTTTGCTGGTGGCAATCCACGTGCAAGTCCTTGCATTGAAATCAAAGTAGTCTGAGTTAACTAAATGAAGTGCCCTAGGAATATGCCTGAATGGTAACACATAAAATGATAAGAGTACTTTATTCAATGAGTAGATAACGTGCCCATGACGTGCTAGAACATGCTATGACTCGCTAGAACCTGAGGCAGGAACACGAGCACGGCACTGAGAGCGTACATGAATCATGACTTGGTTTACATATGAACTGTTGTCTAACTTGATTTACTTTGAACAGGGAAGGCCGGACGGTAAGTATAGGTAAGTTGTAAATGTATTTTCATGCGACACTATGAAATCGGTAACACGAGATAGGTTATATCATATGCCATGAAAATGACCCTTGGCAAGATTAGAAAGACAATGAATGATAGATGATGCACAAAAGTAAATGGAACGTGTTTGGTAATGATAGCGTTGTGGGCGAGCTAGCCTCCCCACCAGTGCATAACAATGTACTGATAACCCCACAGTTTGCTTGCAGGAAGCAGGAAACGTCGGCGGGTGCGGAGCTTTCCTAGAACGTGCTAAGGCGCGGAGCTATTTCTCGAGCCTTGGAGCGTTGCAAGGAGCTGGAGCACCATATACAGGACATAATGTATTGGAACATCGCCATGTATCATTCCATCTTGTAAGCCACTTGGCACGCCTTTTATGTTCAGAGAGAGAGCTTGAGCTATTTGTAATATCGGCCTAGCGCCGCTTGTAACCTTCATGAATATCAATAAAGAGTTCTAATTTGCTTCTACTTGTGTTTATTTACTTTCTGCTGCAATGGGGACACTCTGTGCGACTCTGTGGCCTAGCTAAATCGGCCGTTTCTGGACTTGGCCTTGCACGGGCGCAACCTAGGCCCGTGTGGCATCACGCCTTAGCGAGGACGATCGCTCTTACGGGAGCGGGGCGTGACAATAAAGACCCTAGGAAGTTAGTTAAAGTAGTGTGTCACCCCACATTGGTCTCCTATGCCAAAGTCATCATTTTGGCTAGGTACCCAGTCACAAGTCGTATTTCACCAATTAGTGTCCTAGTGTTTTAGCTTAGTGTAAAACTAAGTTGTTGTATTTACTTCTACAGTGACGAGTTACCGGACGTCCATAGCACTTTTATCACAGCTTGTTTTGCTTTGCTTTGCTAGAGGCAAGTACTTTCTACGAACTTTACATACTGCTAGAACAATAAACTGCGACTTACCAACCATGTTAAATGCTGATCCTTGGGGTAGCAAGTTAGAACTTTACATGTTGTATTACTTTCAGTCTCTACCATGTTTAGGACAGTATCTCATATCTCTCACATGCTTTATATCGTTCTCGTATCTTCCACATGTTATTACTGTTTTCATCTCTCACATGTTTAAAATAACGGGTTAAGGGAAAACTGCTAGTAGTGTACGTGATCATGACCCCCTTCTCCGTATGTATTTACCGCGCTCGGAGACATTCTATATGTAACCTTGCCGTAGGTTCTGATCTCGCGTTTGTGTATGGATATACACCGATGCCGTTCGTGCACGTATGTGCATGCCAGAAAAACTTGATATGTGCCGCTGTACATCCTATTCACCTATTGACCGATTCACGTACATGCTACAGTTTTAAACTTTTAAACTATATGTTGTCATTCCTAAAAAGAACCAATTAAACCATGATATGCCATGATTCCAGTTTATTACCTTCCTGTTCATGCTTTGTATATTTAGTTTGCTAGAAAACAGTACTTGCTCCCGTCCTGACAGGATAACGTTGTAGGTATACTTACTGAGGAGGAGTTGCTCTGTGATTCGTATTATGGAGTTACTGCCGAGGACCCGGCTCTGCTTTACGAGGATGTTCCTGCGGGGAACCTCGCCTAGTTGTCTTTTGTTTACTTAGACTTTTGAGAGTAGACATGTATTAGACTATATCATTTTGTAACTGGACATGTATCCAGTTTTACATTTCAGTTTACTTGTACTTGGATATTTTACTATATACGACGACTTTTGTGTTTGGAGCATTTATAATTCTTCTTCACTTATAGAACTGTTAGCACATTTTAGTCTTATCATGTTGTCTCTAGAACAGCTTACTGCGCTTTATCTTAAGCGTAGGCTGGACATGGCTCGGCCCGGCCCAACAATTTGGATAACGGGTCGTGACATTTCGGAAGAAAAGAAAAAAAACCTACTCTTCCGTTTTCAAAAAAGAGCCAGCGCTTTCAATTCCTCTTCCATTTTCGAGAATTTGGCTTTCGTTTCCTCTTCCATTTCCGAGAATTTGTTTCCCTTCCCGATGTAGAATCCCTTGACTTGCTGAGGGGTCCGATAGGTATTGTTTGGAAAGAGTGGGAAATAGGGGGAAGGAAAATGTTTAAGAAAAAAGTGGGAGAGAAATTAAAAGTAGTAGTGTTTGGGAATGGAAAGGGAAAATGAGGGAGAGGAATGTGGAAGAAAAATTCAGGTGAGTCCCAATCAAAAAAATTTCCTCCCAAAAGTGGGAGGAAAATGAAGAGGATTGAGAGAATAGTGAGAATAATTACCCAACTACCCTCCAATAAAGTAAGTATTAATTATGATTTTAAAAAATTAAGGACTAAATGGTAATTGTATCTTTCTTCATAAATAAACAAAACTATATTTTTAAAAAATTTCATCCCCTACTTTTTGGTTATCCAAACAAGTGAAAAAAAAAATTAATTTTTTCTCCATTTTCCTACTCTCTTTCATTTTTCTTCTCCTCAAATTTTTCTTCTTCTGCTCAAAAAAGTTCCCAAACACACCGATAGTGTACATGGTGATTCTTATATTCTATGATATAGTAGGACGAAGCTTCTTGATATTTACTGAACAACTGATTTAAGGAGTCTTTGGATGTAGCTCTAATGGTTTGTAGAAGTTCCTTCCCTGGTAGTAGGAGAACCTTTGGAGCCTCTAGCATTTACTGCTCCAGCTTCTGAAGAACAGGTAGTTGTGTTGCTTTGCAAAATTTTATCCATTATACAAACATTTCTTACCTGTCAAGAGCAACTTTTTTTTCTAACATGCAAATGAATATACCTTGCTTCTGCAGGTTAACTTGAAAGGAACAGACAGGGGATATCATAAGAGCATCTACAGTGGGACTCCTTTCAAGTGCTATATTTGGCCTTTAGTTAAATTTTGTAGCACTTGAGAGCTACAATGGACTCTTGTCAACACTTAAAAAAGAGTAGAAAGCCAAGACACTCTCCAAATTTGGAGAGTCCACTAGTGGAGCTATAGTTACTTGGGGCCCACCATATTTACTTTTCTCCTTTATTCTTTTTTTTGGAGTGTTGCCACTTGTCAATTATGAAGAAAAAATAAGAAGAAAAAAGATAGAATGTTGCCACTTGTCAATTTGGAGTGTTTATTTGGAGTATACCATTGTGTACCAACATGAAGGAAATACTTCAAAATTAATTTTTGGAGTATGGTTTGAAATAATTTAGTGTATGATTTGGAGTGTTGCCACTGTGGATGCTCTAAGTAGTAGTGTGCCACATGTTTCCAAAGATGGCTCCACTGTGAAAAAAACTACAGATTCATTGGCATCAAAACCAGGGACGAAGCCACAAGGAATTAGGGGTCATGGCCCCCCAATGGTTTCGTTAAAAAAAAAAAAAAATTGTGTCAAAAAATTTAATGTCAAAATTTTCAACGTCCAAAATTCTCGCTTCGTCCATGATCAAGACAACCTATATTAGGTACCTTCTCTTTCTGGGAACCTTCATAAGTGTTCTTTACTTAATAATTTTGTTTTCCCCCCTCTACTGATTTGTGTTTTTATTGGAGCAGGGGTAGGGAAGATTCACAGCTATTATGGGTACCAAATCTAAATATGACTATGGAGTGTGTCAAAAAAAAAAAATTAAAAGAGTACATTGTTGGATGTCAATTTTTTTATGGATACCAAATCTAAGTACTTTTTTTTTACATGTGTTTATAACCATGTTCATATGACAGTACATTGTTGGATGTTAATTTTTTTTTAAAAAGATAGAATAATTGACATATAATAATGCAATGCCACCTCAATATGACTATGGAATGTGTCAAAAAAAAAGTGTACTTATAGCATTATTGTTTAAGGAATCAAATTTATGGGGGGGGGGAATTTTCATTATTAGCTTTTACATCTAAATCATGCAATTGTAGGGTAAGATACTATTACATAAGAGACTAGAGTTGGAGTCTCATTAAATGTATTATTTATTTTATTATTGTTTTCATATATTTTTATATAAACTAATTAGACTTGGACCAATTGGACTATCGATAGTCGTGGAACCCAACATGACCAAGACATGAATCCAACATAGTTAGGACTTGAACCCAGCCCTACTGGACTGGACTCGAATGCAATTCGACTGGATTTGACAAGAACCCGACCCAGCTAGACCCAAACTTGACCTTGAATTCGATTGGATTAAACCCGATCCAATATGAGCTCGAATATGACCTGATTGGAACACGATTGTACCCGACCCGTTAACTTGGACCCAAACATGACTAATGATATGTCCGAAAAGGAAAGTTGTTCCTTTCCTTTGTTTCACGTATTCAAGGAAACTTGTTCCTTTCCTTTGTTTGGTAGTCATAAATTTGAAAAATACTTTCCTGACATGGTGGAAAATAGGAGAAAAAATGGTCCTCTCATGACCAATGAGATTCATTTTCCCTCCTCATTTTTCAACATTAATTACCAAACATTATGACAAAAATAGCCTTGATTTATTACATATTTTATCAATCAACTCTTTGATTATAATTATGTTAACATTGAATATTATTGGAATAATAATATATTTTTTTCCTTTTCTTTCCTACACCAACCAAATACTGGAAAAAAAAAATTGATAAAAATTTTAATTTCCCATCCCCAGGCAAATATATGGGAATTGATTTCCTTTTCGTGAACCAAACGAGACCTAAATGTAGTAATCATTTACCTATTCCTATAGTCCCAAAAATACCAAAAAAAATAAATCTCTCTAAACTTGGTTGGTAAACATATAAAGAATACATTATAAATTGAAGACTATATTAGGTAAATAAAGTTGGTTGGTAAACATATAAACAATGACGATGTGGTCATGCAGGAGTAGGGGTCCGACGAGCAAAGGGCTATGTAAAAGAATGTTTGTGTTGAAACTTAAAAAGGACAGCTCCCAAATGGATGGTCAAAAAGATCACTTGGACCGAACATGTCTATCCAAATTCAAATGGGTCAATCCATCAAATAGGGGAACAAATAGCCTAATAAGCCTAAATGGCTAGGAGAGCTTTCTTGGCCTAACCTCTCCATGTGCTCAGTTGCGCACATGCTCAGTTCCACGTAGACCTGTCAATTGGGCAGGGCTGGTCCAGTCCAGCATAGTCCCATCAAAAAAAAATGGCCGATGTGTCAATCCGGCAGGAATAATCTTGGATCCAGACTGGTCCGAATAATCTTGGTTAACACCCTAAGCCCCTTGTAGAAAACTTTTGCTATTTAGAAGCGTGTGCAGATATGAGTCATGTGAACTGTGTTCAACATCCAAGTGCTTTTCAGTTTCTAAGCAGTTCAAAACCAATGTCTACAACCAATTCTACATCAATTGGTACGAGAGTGAACTACACAGCATTCCTTTAACAAACTCTGCCACTATCAATTTTTTCCACTGTCATCGTGCTACAGATCAAACATTGCCACTGTCATTTTTTTTTCACTGTCATCATGCGATTCAATTAGC
The DNA here is from genome assembly GCA_029216955.1 of Iris pallida. Lineage (NCBI taxonomy): Eukaryota > Viridiplantae > Streptophyta > Magnoliopsida > Asparagales > Iridaceae > Iris > Iris pallida. The sequence continues at coordinate 7,181,360 of JANAVB010019798.1, read as the reverse complement.
ACGGATTCATATCCTTCCAATTGCTCATGGGAAAGATTGCTCTGCACTCATACTTCAAATCATATATGAATGGTCGTTAAAAATTATTCCATTATAACCTTGCAAGTAAAGCTTTCACATTAAGAGTTGTCTTTGGGAGAAAAATAAAATTTATACAAGTGCTGGAAGCCAACAAGACTAAGCTTACACGGTCACACTCTCCATCCTTCTCTTTACTACACACTAACAGCCACTACTGATCAAAGCTTGTAACTATATATGAACAAAGTCCTCACCAACATAATCCATCAGCAAGTAGTACACAACTCCTCACCAATTGAAACTAAGCACATCATCAAAATTCAAGTAGTCCAAGTCCCATACCAAATCCTCCTCCTCCCCCTCCACGGAGGGCTGCAAGCACGACGTTACGTCGCCGTGTTCCGGCCTTCCTGATCCAGTCACACCGGTCGGACCAGCTCCCAACGTCGTCGTCGTCGACTGCAGCGCCGAAGTTGGGGCTAACGAGCTGGGGGGAGGAAACTTGGGCTCATCTTCACTAAGACTGGTACTGCTCCCGAAGTTGATTATGCAAGCGGATCCTTTCTCAGCAGGAGCTGCGAGCGACGCTGTCGGCCTCCGTCGACTCTGGCATGTGTGCTCGCCGATGTACGTGATCACGTAGAGGGAGGAGTCCTCCTCGGACCTCTGGACCTGTCTCATAGCCGGACAGTTCTGGTCAAATTTGTTTGTGCACCTAAAGTAGCACCTGCAGAATCATCCATCCATTGTACATGTATTTGATCAGCACAATTCAAAAATATCTCTAGTTCAAGTTGAGCCAGAGACTCCATAAATATGTTATTATCAAATTCAGGCTGGACTTCAATATATATATATATATATATATATATATATATATATATATATATATATATATATATATATATACTAGTCATGTTCACGTAGAATTATATATATTTGACTTAGTACGATACGTAAAAAAAAAAGGTAAATTATGTATCTTTACCTTGGGAATTTTGAATTTAGGATGTTTTTCTGTCCGTATTTTCGCCACGAATAACCGTCTTCGAGTATATTAGTTGTATTTCTAGTACATGAACCAGGCTGCGTTCTGCACGACAGCAACAAGAATAATCAATTAGTAATCAGGAATAATTTGTAGCTGGGATTTTTTTTTTTTTTTTTTTTTTCCGAAGTAACTAACTACCAATTTTATTTAGGAAAATAGTGTGATTAAAATTGTATTTAACAAAACAGTTCACTTATTGTTTCTGAAAATTGAGATATCCAATCGCAAATAAACCAAGATTTAAATAATCGGAACAGTATCAAACTGACAAGCTTTTTTATTTTATTCTTTCTTTTATTTCTTTTTTATGGCGTACTCTACCTGGTTATTACCTGTTCTTACTTTGAACAATTTCATTAAGGTCTTACAATATGATAATGCTTGGAAATTTTCTCTTAAAGTCCTAAAATAATTTAAAATTTACACTATTGTCGGAAAAACTCTCTTAGAACCGCAAATTGACTTCAATTTGGCTTAGGTACAAAGTTCCGAGCATTATGCTGGAAATTGAAAAAAAATGTCAATTTAACCGAAAAAATGTTGAACACCAATGAAGATTTAACTGCAGGCATACTTGGACAATCATTCCTCTGGCAACATACAGGTCGGGTCACACATTCTGGAAGTAATTGTTGCAAAATTAATGGTATGTAGCTAATTTAAACCTGTTTTTAACAAATTAAACTAAATTGACATTGACTGTATTAAAAACAACTGATAAAGTTAACAATAGATCCAAATCATATATAGAACCCTTATTTTCGAGAGAGGAAAAAATATTAGTACTTTTTCGAGAGGAAAATAAAAAATAAAAAAATCAAAGTTGTAGGTTAGGGTTCTTGATTCATTATAGCTGAACAACTTCAATCAAATATAATAACATAACGATAACGATGATGGTGATGTGACACTAAAGTGTGTTATTCTCTTAAATAAAATTTTAAGTGTGCTATTTTGCAACTTAAAAAATCAGGAAGCCCACTTCTCTATGTTTGCCCAAATCAATCTCAATTTGAGTCTGACGTAGAAATAGACAGAAAAGACTTCAACTCAAAGTTACCTTTTCCGCGGTCGGCCTTTCTGTGCAGATTCCATCTTCCTCTTTTTTGCGTCAAAATTTTCTGATTTTTCTTCGCGAGCTCCAGATTTCAGTGCTACGAGAGCGCTGAAGAACGAGCCGGAGATCTTGTCGATTAGGGCTCTATCCATGTCCGTCGGCAATATAGCCCCAAGTTGGGAGACGAACTCGAGCCCTTTGGTAAGCTCGTCGATCGCCGCCGTCAAGTTGGGAGAAGGATCTGCCATTTGTGGAAGCTAATGAAAAAATCCAAGAGCTGTGGTGACTGGATCGGTGAGGCTTTGTGTGGGAGGAGTTGGGAGTTTGATGCCCATTTAAGGACTCGCTTATGATTGGGGTCCAGAAATAAAGGCACCGAATAAAATACTTAAAAAGGAAGCATCTTCGAAGCCGGAAACGTCATATGATGACGTTCAGTTGCTGGCGTCATCAGGCTGCCGGTTAGCTGTCCAAAAATATTATTATTGCGAGAAATAAATACATTAACCATCCATGTTTAATAATTATTACAGAAATTACTCCTATTTGGAAAAAAAAAAAATTCAGACTACTCCTATGCTTATATTTTATTGGATTTTATTAACATGTATAAATATGTTAAGGATAATTCATAGAGAAACTTTTTGATTTAAAAAATATATCATTTAGATCCAATAAACAATTAATTATTTCAAATATTATTTTTAATTTAATTTTATTGATATTTTAGCAAATATCATGATTCAAAATATAGAAACTATTATATATATCCCTATTTAAAAAAAAAACAAATATCTTCATTTCTTTGCATGAAACAAATAAAATTTTAAGATATACTCCCACTGTTTAACCAAAATTTGGCATATTTACATAGGAATTGGGGGCATTTATTAGCTTTTTAAATAGTTGAGGTATATGTTAGTTTCGAAAATTTAAGTGGTGGCAATTGCTAAAATATTTTTTTATTTTATTGGGTCTAGATCACACTTTTTAAAGTAAAAAAAAAAATTTACTCTATTAATTGTTTATTGAAAGAAGATGGCGATTTTCAAAGCAAAAGTTACGTATTTATTTTTAACATGTGCCTCAGGACACATGTTAACAAAACCCATTTTTGAAATATCGATGTATGTATTATAACTCTATATCGAAAATATAAAACGTAGGAGTGATACGTGTATAAGTTTCAAAATAGAGATAATTAGTCCAAGCTCCCTAGCCCAAGTGGTTAGGGAGGGGGGTTCACTTGGGAGAGGTCCCAAGTTCGAGCCCTCCCGTGGGCATGGAATGACTGGGTGGTCGCGGGTCGAGCCCTCCCGTGGGCATGGAATGACTGGGTGGTCGCGGGACGGCCACGGTACTAAGCTGGCGGCCTCAAGAAATGGACAAAAAAAAAATAGAGATAATTACTATAAAAATGTAGAAATAGTTAACTTAAATTGTCCTTGGGATACTTATAATAAAGATCGTGTTGTAGTTGAACCCCTTCTAATCCGTCCTAAACCTCCCAAACTTACCAGATTTTTTTAAAATGAATAAAAAAAATGTGTTGTTCTGAATGACTTTTTATTGCTTTAAACGTCGATTTAACTCTCAAGTAAAAAAAATGTATTGTTTGAAAGAAAAAAAAACCTTAGCAATAACGTTTTCTGAGCAAGTAACTACCTTTAAGTGCGTTTCTTTACCTTTTTTTTTTATTATTTTAAGAAAAAACCCGGAAGGCTTGTGCTTTAAAAAAAGGTATAAAACATTCTTGCTAATGACATATTGGACTGGGTCAGTTATACGTCCTTATCAAAGGACCTAGTAACTTTTTTTTAATAGTATAAAGAGTGTTTTTTTTTAAAATGTCCAACGATGCTTACTAAATTTCATGCATGCTGTATTGTATTTTTTTTATCCACTATTCCCAATTTTTATTATTATTATAAATAAAAAGAATAATATGTTCTTGTGACTCGATCCACGAATATTTTGTCATCCAGTCAGGAGCTTATACCTATCATTGGTAACCACAAGAGACACTCAAGTTTGGTTGTACAAAGAGTAACTTTAAATAAATAATAACAAGAAAAATTAAAAGAAATATCGCAACACCTTTAGTGTAAGATGTTTTCTTTATTTCTGTATTTTATTTATTTATTTATTATTTACTTTTTCACTATTATTTTTTAGAAGTCTGTGGGTAGTGGTCTAGTTGTAGCAACGGAGGCTCCGACACAGAAGGCACATGTTTATGACAGTCGCCAAATCGGAGAAAAAAATACCTAAAAAAAAAAAAATAGAAAAGAAACAAAATTTACGACCAGTTAAATAATAAAAATAAAACAAAACAATACAAAAGACACGTACTTGGCACTGACATTTTTGTGCCAAAAACGTACTAAGGTTATATCTTTCGGGAAAAAACTTTCCTGACACAGGTATTTTAATTTTTTTTAATTAATTTTTTTTTTAAAGGTTTGTATTGGGTTAGTGGGGGTGGGATAATATAGTATAAGAAGAATAAAGTAGAACGTCTTTGTTATAATGTTATTATGGACGTTTCTATTCTTTGAGAAGTCTGTGCCCAGGAAGAAAATTCTTGAGCATGCCACTTTCCAATAGTGACTTGGCTTCCTGATATTGAGTCGGCCACTTGTAGAATGGACGCCTGAGTTCATTGTGGCTAATGAGCACCCAATTTTCTGACAATGACTCGATCTCTTGCTGAATGGAACTTTGTTTCTCGATTGTGGTTCGTCCTCTCGATCGCTAATCAGCACCATGTGTTTCCGAATAAATTCCTCCTATTGAATGAACACTTGAATTTCCTAATGTGATTCTTCAGAATGTAACTTTTGATATTATATAATATACATAACATTGAATGAACACTTGAATATTATTTTGATGAATGAGCACTTTCGTGTCCGTTGTGGTTGGCTCATCTTGTGGAGAATGTACTTTGCCGAATTTCGCAAACGAAAATTGATACTTTGACCGTCCGCAGGGTGATCATGCTGGTCCACGTCTGTATGGCGACCCACCATTGATTTTCCTGCTAAAACAGGTCCATTTCAGACCGGGGTCAATAGTGACGTGTCACGTGACTGCGGGACGGCACGGACACGCCCCTCGTTCACATTCTTCAAAATTCACACAACCTCCAAAATCCAAGAATGAAAACTTGGAAACTAAGAGCTAATTACCATGCACTGAAGAAAAGAAAAAAAAATCCTTTGTGAAAAAAGCTAGCTCCTTTATTGACCAAGTGTCCCCACAACTACTTGGTTTGGTTGCATCGACAAACCTCACACTGGTCACCATCATGAAGCATTAATTTGTTGTTTGATAGCGTAGACAATGGTGACGCACAAATCTCATCCTTCTAGCCGTGTGTTGCGTGCGTCCACACGGACGTCCCTCTTGGCTGCCATGACAACCGTCATTGGTAGTGCTGACACCCATGACATATAACTTCTTCCACTAAGGGCCTGTTTGGTTGGATGTAGGTGCTTGAAAGTGTGAAAGTGGGAGTTTTATGGGATTGTAACTCATTTGAGTTACAATACATTCCACCTTCCAAAAAGTGTTTGGTTGGCAAACTTTTTGTCCCCCCGCAAGTTGGCACTTGCAATGTAGTTTGTTTGGATGACCACTTGAAAGTGGCGTTGATGGACTTCGTGTGTTTGGTTAGGACATTGCAAGTGATATAATCACCCTCATGAAGAATGGTAAGGTTACCCACAAAAAAATTATGAAACATGTTCCCAGCAAATTGACATGTTCCCAGCAAATTGATATCTATTAATAAATTTTTCCAGCCAATATGATACATGTTCCAAACAAATATGATACATGTTCCCAGCAAATTGATATCTATTAAATTTTTCCAGCCAATATGATACATTTTCCCAACAAATATGATACATCTTCCCAGCAAATTGACATGTTCCCAGCAAATTGATATCGATTATATGTTCCAAACAAATATGATATATGTTCGCAGCAAGATGACATGTTCCCAGCATATATGATACATGTTCCCAGAAATTAACACATGTTCACAACATATATGACATGTTCCCAGCAAGTATTCATGTTCCCAGCAACTATGATCCATGTTCCCAGCAACTATGATACATGTTTCCAGCAAATATGATACATCTTCCCAGCAAATTGACATGTTCGCAGCAAATATTACATGTTCCCATGACTGGGGAATGTTCCCAGCAATATGACATGTTCCCAGCAATATGATACAACGAAACAAAATCTTGTTCACAAGGACAATATGGGCTCAGAGAATGAAAACTGAAAATAAATAAAACTTGTTCAGGAGAACATTATGGGCTCAGAATGTCGCAAAATGTTCTTCGAAAAATATCATCATATGAAGAACATATCAAGAAAGAAAATTCCTCTGTACAAAATATAGGTCCGGCAAACCAATCAAATAGGATACATGTTCTCTGCAAATATGATACATGTTTCCTGCAAATATGATACAGAAAACCAGCAATATGACATGTTCCCAGCAATATGACATGTTTCCAGCAAATATTACATGTTCCCAGCAATGGGAAATGTTCCCAGGCATATGACATGTTCCCAGCAATATGATACAACGAAACAAAATCTTGTTCACAAGGACAATATGGGCTCAGAGTATGAAAACTGAAAATAAGCAAAACTTGTTCAAGAGAACATTATGGGCTCAGAATGTTGCATTCTCATATTTGCTGGGAACATGTATCATATGCACATTGAAACACAATTCATCATAGCCCATAATGCATTCTCATCATCGCCCATATATTATAAGAAAATAAGACCAACAATGGAACATCTTCCCAGCAAATATGACATCCTCCCCATTTTTGCTTGAAGTCCATGAAAGTGGAGAAGAGAGACTCTTGAGGAACCTGGAGAAGTGCTCGCTGGGTCCGCTGGGAAGATGTCATATTTGCTGGTTTTCTATATCATATTTGTTGGGAACATGTCATATTTGTAGGGAACATGATATAGAAAACCAGCAAGAATACATTTACTCTGCAAATATGATACATGTTCCCTACAAATATGATATAGAAAACCAGCAAGATGACATGTTCCCAGCAAATATGACATGTTCCCAGCAAATATTTAAATGTTCCCAGCAAATATTACATGTTCCCAGCAATGGGAAATGTTCCCAGCCACATGTAGGACATTATGGACTCAGAGTATGAAATCTGAAAAAAAATTAAAACCTGTTCAGGAGAACATTATGGGCTCAGAATGTAGCAAATTTTTCTTCGAAAATATCATCATACGAAGAACATATCAAAAATGTAAATTCCTGCGTAACATAAAATTGCCACATGTATCATATTTGCTGGGAACATGTCATATTGCTGGGAACATGTACTGTTATTTGTTTCACATTGAAACACAAGTCATCATAGTCCATAATGCATTCTCATCATCGCCCACATATTATATAAGAACTGGAAGGAATAAGAAGATACAAGGAAATAGAAAGTGCCCCCAAATTCAGAAAAAATTGAAGTCACCAAGTTATGCATTGTCATCATAGCCCATATATAAGATTTCAAGAAATCAAAACTCATCACAGCCCATATATATGATTTCAAGAAAGCAAAACTCATCAAAACTGAAATCAGTTAAAAAAACCCAAACACAAGACTAAAAAAAAGTGATTGGCTCAAAGGATTCACCATCCCACTCATCATCGCCAATTTAAAAACTTGGCTACCTCCATCCATCACCAAATTGGTGGGGGAGGCCATCAAGTTTTGGTTCTCATCGTGGGGCACCTTCTTCATTTGTGTTGTCGGGACTGAAATGGCATTTTAGACTCAAAGGTTGCACCTTCCTCATCATGGTCTAAAACTAGGCTACAAGTTGGCTACCTCCGTCCATCACCACATTGGTAGGGGAGGCCACCAACTTTAGCTTGTAATTAGGATGCACCTTCGTAGCTCATTCGAAGACAACTCCTGCACCCAAACAGTACATATCCATTGTCATTACATTGTCATTACATTATAGGTGCAGACAAAAAGAACTTGGGTCTACACAAATAAGTTGGTTCTACATAAAATATATGCATACTAAAATCGATACAAGTAATGTTAGAAAATCCAAAGTGACAATAATGGCCGATGGGTGGCCATTGCACACTTCTTCCCCCTTATTTCCACATCGTTCATCCTTGTAATTAGAGTGGAAGTAACCCATTGCCTCCTCATAATCTCGGCACTTGAAATAACAAGCGCCTTTGAACCCATTCACTTGCATGTGACATTCAGGCCAGGTTGTGTACACCCCTGGCTTTCTTCCTTTCAAAACAACGTAGAACGACATGCTACAAAGATATGAAAAGCATAGATGAAGCATTGAATTAACAGAAAACAGCACCATGCTACAAAGATAGAAAATGCAGTCGATTGCTACAAGACTACTTGTCTTGCATGAAATTATGTAGCCATGCCCGATGGAAAATGTACTCTCGGGCAATCCTATAAACATTATTTTTTTCCAATATTTTTCCCAATATTTTTTTTCCATTCCAACATACGATACAAAATTTCATATGTAAAAAAAGTGACAGATCCATAACAAAATTTGACAGATCGACCCATTATGTAGTGATTTTTCCCCAATTTTTTCCCGTTTTTTACATATGAAATTTTGTCGAATAATGAAAAATTCGACAGATGTATAACAAATGACAGATTTATACAGGAAAAGAAATCGACAGATATTGGGGAGGAAAATCACATATGAAATTTGCCATATGAAATATTACAAATAATTGATTTATTTCCCAAATTTTTTGGGAAAAAATGACAGATCTATAAGCAAATATTAGAATCTAGTGATTTTTTCCCCAATATCCAATTATTTGCCATATGAAATTTTGTCGAACAATGACAAATTTGACAGATCTATAAAAAAATGACGGATTTATACTAGAGAAAACAAAATCGACAGATATTGGGGAGGAAAATCACTAGATCCATAAGAAAATATACAAGAAATGGAAGATCTTTGCCAAAAATTGTAGATCGGAAAAAATTGGGATGAAATGAGCAGAAAATTACTAGATCCAGAAAAAAATTTACTAGATTAGGGAGGAAAATCACTAGAGAGGGAGGAAAACCACTAGATACGGCAACGGACGGCGGAAGAGCGCACCCAGCGAGCACTTCTCCGGTTTCTCAAGAGTCTCCCTCCTCCACTTTCATGGACTTCAAGCAAAAATGGAGCGGAACTCAAACAAGAGTTTTCGGAGGAGACAGGGACTGCGGAGCAGTCCCATCAACCACTTTAAGTCCATTTACTCAGCCGAACCAAACAATGAAACTTCCTTCACATCCGGTGAAACCCCACAAAAGTCCCCACTTTCACCTCAGTTGGACCCAACCAAACAGGCCCTAAGAACTGTACCAGGACACTTTACGATTTGTCCATTGTCTTCTCTATGAATCTTTTCAATAGTCGCATCTTGTTGGGTTTGTAGCCTTTTGTTTTGATTTTGAGTCCCACATCGGCTAGAAAGGAATGTGTATTTCCATATATATGAGTCTTTTCTCTTTATGGAGATGCACATGTAGTGCACATGGGTGTGTGCCATGTGGGATTAATTATTAATGGTATAAAGGCTTAATCAACAATTAAGAAGCTGTAAGCTTTTTGCTCTTGGAAAATTTATTTCCATAGGAGCTAAGTCCCGTTCGACTCGGACTCGGACTCGGACTCGGGCTCGGGCTCGGACTCGGACTCAAGGGCTCATGAGACGTAATGTGGCGTTTTGTTGGCGCACTTTGCACTTAGTGAACGTGCAGCAACTGCTGCAACCGTTCCCGCTCTAATATGCAGCCAGCCATACGCACACACGCGGACACTACCCTGAAGTTCAGGCAACTGCTTGGCAACCGCTCCGTGGGCTATATATGCAGGTTCTCTCCTCTCTCTGAGTGTAGAAGGAATCAGAATTCCAGGGAGAAAAACTCTAAGTATTCTTTAACACAACAGAGTAGTGAGCGTGTTCTTTAACACAAACACTAGTACTTTTTAGTACGCGTGGGTTCTGTTACTTCAAACAGAGAGAGAAGAGTAGAGCCATTGCCAGAGGAGTTCGCCGTCTTCCGAGGAGTCAGAAGAGCAGGAGTGTTCCAAGGTTTTCCGTCAACCTGGCTGGTTCCTGGAAGCTGTTCGCAGAGGGCGAATAAAGCTTTGAGCAACGGTGATTATTCACCCCAGCATTTTTATCTCTCGCCTGTCATCCTTCTGTTGCCTTCTGTAGTTCTGTCAGTATCTTCTTTTTAGAAGGCACTACTGCCAGCTTGCTACGATCACGAAAATCTCTTTAGATTATTCGTGTATTACGATATCTTTTTAGATCTCGTAATTTGCAGAATCCTTCTGGATCTCTGTTGCAAAACCTTCTTTAAGGAATTGCATTTGGAACGTTGTCTTTACAACTGTTTCAGTTTCTGTATTTTCTATCGAAAAGCGTGCCCCGGTGTTCCCGGCAATAACATTCTCAAAGCTGTATTGCTACGATGGAAAATATTAATGCTTCTCTCCTAAACACTGACTTCTGTAAGTTAGAGAAGTTTGATGGAGAGCATTATCAAGTCTGGAAGAGGAAGGTTTATCTCACTCTTCAACTTAGAGACGTTGATCACGTACTGCTTGAAGAGGAACCTACTGTTCCAGATACTGGGTCTGCTGCCGCAATCACTGCGGCTACTAAACTTCAGGCCAAGTGGAGAAGGGAGAATAGCATTTGCAGGTTGCTTATCCTGAATGCTATGGAGGATTCTCTAGCAGAATCCTACAGTAAGAAATCAATTGCCAGAGACATATGGGAGTCTCTGGAAAAACTGTACGAAGAAGACAAGAACATGAGCAAAATATTTGTGGTTGAAAAATATCACAAATGGCTCTTTGAGGACGAGAAGTCCATGCTGCCGAAGGTCAAAGATTTTCTGAAGCTGCGACAAAAGTTGGAAGACGAGGCTATGCCCCTCCCCGACAAGTTTGTTGTTGGAGGGATTGTCTCAAAGCTCCCCGCTGGGTGGAGTAAGTTCTATGCAAACATGCATAGAAAGAAGCTGGAGATCACCCTCGAAGATCTCCTGCAGGAAATTTATGTTGAAGACCAGATGAGGGCTCAACATAAAGTTGACACGCTTTCCAAGCAAATGGCTAACGCAAACTTGGTTTCATCAAGGGAACCAAAGGGAAAGGGAAAGCGTGCAGATTTCCAGAAGAAGAAGAAGAACCCTAACAACTTGAATGTTAAGGGAACTTTTTTCAAGTCAAAGAAATCTAAGGCAAAGATGCCTTGTTTCAAGTGTGGCCAGTTGGGCCATTTCAAAAGTGAATGCACAGCACTGGCCAAGAAATCAGAGCAAGGTGAGCCTAGCAAAGTCTCAATGATTACTGATGTAATTGCTATGATTGGACAGGTTGATGCTGTAGGATCTGATTCAGACTGGTGGGTAGATACTGGAGCCACCTGCCATGTCTGCTCCAGTAAGGAGTGGTTCTCCACCTACACACCCACTTCTGAAGCGGTTGTGATGGCGAACCAAGCACAAGCTGAAGTGCTTGGGATCGGGACGGTGGTGTTGAAGCTGACTTCGGAGAAATCTCTGACGCTTCAAGGCGTAAAGCACGTACCTGCTATCGCCAAGAACCTGGTCTCGGGAGGCCTACTCTGCAATGCAGGCCTCAGGATGGACATCAATGCTGGCCAGATGGTGATGTCTATCAAGGAAACATATTTCGGGAAAGCTTTTTATACCGAAGGAATGTTCAAAATTCAGCTTGTAAATCAGTCCAATGTAATTAGTATGATTAATGAAATCACTCCTTCTGCTTATACTCTTGAGTTGTGGCATAATAGGCTAGGACATGTTCATTGTAAACGAATAAACAGAATGTCTAGTCTAGGACGTATCTCCAAATGTGGGAGTAAGGTAGAAAAATGTGAAGTTTGTGCTCAAACAAAGATCACAAGGAAACCCTTTCCTCGGGTTAATCGAAGTACAGATCTTCTGGAGTTGGTACACTCCGATATCTGTGACTTCAAACAGTTCTCTACAAAGGCCGGGATGAAGTATTTCATAACCTTCATCGATGACTTCTCAAAGTATGCGTTCGTCTACTTGCTGAAGGCTAAAGACGAAGCATTCGAGAAGTTCAAGGAGTTCAGAGCCGAAGCTGAGCGGCAGACTGGACAACAACTCAAAAGGATAAGAAGTGATCGAGGTGGGGAGTACAGGTCTCATGAATTCGCATCGTTCTGCAAAGAACATGGAATTGTCAATGAGACTACGGCTCCGTACTCCCCTCAATCAAACGGAGTAGCTGAGAGGAAGAACAGGACGTTAACTGAAATGATAAACTCAATGTTGTTGACTGCTGGCCTTCCTAAGTGCTACTGGGGAGAAGCTGCATTGACTGCCACTTTTATTCTAAATAGAGTGCCTCATGCAACTTCTGACGTTACTCCTCATGAACTCTGGTTCAAGGTCAGACCTAACTTGAATGTTATTCGAGTGTGGGGGTGTCTGGCTTATGTTAAGCTTCCAGATCTGAAGATTCAGAAGCTTGGGACAAGGACTACAAAGACGATCTTCTTGGGGTATGCCGAGAAGAGTGATGCTCGGAGATTTCTTGATATAGAATCAAATCATATCATTGAATCTCGCAACGCAGAATATTTTGAAGACAAATTTGCAAGGCACAAGAATATTGTTCTTCTGGATATTTCGAAGAATAATAAGGGTGCGCAAGAAACTGAAGTCTTCAATGAGGATGTGGTCCAAGAAGATGTTGTTGTTGAAACAACGGTTGAACCAGAACAAGCTGAGCCGTCAGCTAAGCGTATGAGGAGGCCGAAGGACTTCGGAAGTGACTTTGTCACATATCATGTGGAAGCAGATCCGCTTACCTATGATGAGGCGATGAAGACCAGAGACGCGGTTTTCTGGAAGGAGGCGATTGACAATGAGATTGATTCCATCACCTCAAATAACACTTGGGTGTTGGTTGATCTTCCTGAAGGACCGAAACCCATCGGATGCAAATGGATCTTCAAGAAGAAGATGAAAACAGACGAAACTATTGACAAGTTCAAGGCTAGGTTGGTAGCCAAGGGGTTTTCTCAGAAGCAGGAGATTGACTATTTTGACACGTATGCTCCAGTAGCCCGGATGACCACCATCAGAATATTGATTGCTCTCGCAGCAATACATCAGATGGATGTGAATACGGCTTTCCTAAATGGCGAGCTGAACGAAGAGATTTACATGCAACAGCCAGAGGGATTTGTCATCAGGGGTCTTGAAGACAAAGTCTGCAAGTTGGTAAAATCCTTGTACGGTCTTAAACAGGCTCCCAAGATGTGGCATGAGAAATTTGACAAAGTTATAAGGTCAAATGGCTACATGGTCAGCGATACGGACAAGTGTGTTTACACGAAGTTCGCTGATGGAAGAGGTGTGATCGTTTGTCTGTACGTGGACGACATGCTTATCCTAGGTACGGATATTACCTGTGTCACGGAGACAAAGAAATTCATCTCGAGCAAGTTCAGTATGAAGGACTTGGGGGAAGCTGATGTGATCTTAGGGATCAAGATAATCCGGACAGACACTGGACTAGCGCTGTCACAGTCTCATTATATTGAGAAAATGATCACTCGTTATGGGTATCGGGATCTTCCAGGGATCGATACGCCGTACAGGTGTGATATGAAGCTGAAGCCTAATTCAGGGAAAAGCGTCAGGCAGCTGGAGTATGCAAGCGTAATCGGAAGTTTGATGTATGCTACTACTGCCACAAGGCCTGACATAGCTTTCGCCGTGGGAATGCTGAGTCGTTTTACGAGCAACCCAGGTGCTGAACACTGGAAAGCTGTGAAACGGGTTATGAGATATCTCAAGAATACTCAGACATATGCACTGTACTACAGCCGAGATTCGCAGGTATTGGAAGGCTTCAGTGATGCCAGTTGGTGCTCAGAGGTGGAGAGCGAGAGGTCCACAGGTGGATACATTTTTACAATGGGTGGAGCTGCTATATCGTGGAAGTCGAAGAAGCAGACTATGCTCTCGCGGTCATCCATGGAATCTGAGTTCTTTGCATTTGATACCGCAGCCGAGGAAGCAGAATGGCTTCGGGAGCTCATGTATGATCTTCCAGTGGTTGGGGCGCACATACCGGCGATACCGATATACTGCGACAACCAGGCGACTGCGGCGGTGGCATCAAATGACCTTTTCAACGGGAAGAAGAGGACTGTGCGGTTGAAGCACAGGGCAGTACACGATCTTATCAAGAGAGGTGTTATTGCAGTGATTGATGTTCGGAGTCAGGAGAACCTGGCGGATCCGTTCACCAAGGGCCTCAAGCACCAGCTGGTCAATGACACAGCTTGTAAAATGGGCTTGAAGGCATTCTGATATTGGATTTTTGTATTCCTACCATAAAGTTTTATGCTAATAGTTCAAAGATTTATCTACTAGGCATCTAGCTTTTGGTTCAAGGGAGGACCACTAATCGGAAGAATATCAGGAACGGTGGGTACATGTTCTATTGGACATGGAGAGGTTACGGACCTATAACCACTGTTGTCTACTGTTGTTTTCTGCGGAAAATAGTTCCTGTGGGAAGGATGGCTTAATTGCCTTAATGAGTTCTCAGGCAGAGTGAATGGCTGGTATGCTTTACAGGAAGCATGGTAGAACAGCACTACAAGGAATGAAACTCCATGCTACAGTGGGGTGACTCCACAATGAGGTTCCTATATGTGGGGTGATGCCCAAGAATAGGATAAAGCCTCGATTTTGCAGGCCAAGTCACAGCGGCGTAGCACCGCAAATAGGCAGTTAGCCTAATGATGTATATTAAATATAAAGAGGGGTGTAGTCAGCACTACAAAGAGGAGGTGTTCCTCATGTTACAGTGGCATGACACCACCATGAGGTACCCGGTTAGGGATAAAGCCTCGGCCTTGCAAGCCATGTCGTTGCGGCGTAACACCGCAAAGGAGCCTAAGGCTTCATGCTGGGTAGTTTGGCACTACAAAGAGGCGGTTGCCTCATGCTACTGTAGTATGACACTACGATGAGGTTTCCGGTACGGGATAAGGCCTCGGCTTTAAGCCATGTCATAGCGGCGTAGCACCGCAAGGGAAGCGCAAAGCGCTTCATGCCATGTCTCTTTATAATGAACTCACCTATAGTGTATGACAGAGATATCAGGCCGTCTCTTGAGGATAAACTTGTAGACACCCAAAATTATACACTGAAACCAGGCTGGCACAGGGCCTTTAATGTGTAGCCAGAAGCACATGTAACTACATTATGTGAGTGGAAAGAATTTCAGCTATGATGTAAAATTCAAGGCTTAGTCCATTCTTGTATTATAGTTTGATTTTTGACTCACGTGGGAAGATTCAAGTCTTAAGTGGCATCTATCCTAAAAGCATAATGGACAGTTACTGTGGGGAACACTCGTACTCATATATATAGAGATATGTGGGAGATTGTTGGGTTTGTAGCCTTTTGTTTTGGTTTTTAGTCCCACATCGGCTAGAAAGAAATGTGTATCTCCATATATATGAGTTTTTTCTCTTTATGGAGATGCACATGTAGTGCACATGGGTGTGTGCCATGTGGGATTAATTATTAATGGTATAAAGGCTTAATCAACAATTAAGAAGCTATAAGCTTTTTGCTCTTGGAAAATTTATTTCCATAGGAGCTAAGCCCCGTTAGGGCTTAGCGACTCGGACTCGGACTCGGACTCGGGCTCGGGCTCGGGCTCGGACTCGGACTCGGACTCAAGGGCTCATGAGGCGTAATGTGGCATTTTGTTGGCGCACTTTGCACTTAGCACGTCAGCATCGTCGTAGGCGCATAGTGCGCTTAAGTTGCGCTCGTTATGCGAGCCACTTGCGAGACCACGTTGCGCGGCCCGTTACGCGAGCCCAGTTACGCTGGCCCAGTTACGCAGCCCAGTACGCCCAGTACGCGCAGTGTGTGCAGCGTACGCAGCGTACGTAGAGTGCGCAGTGTGCGCAGCGTACGCAGTGTGCGTAGAGTACGTAGTGTCCGCGTGTGTGCGTATGGCTGGCTGCATATTAGAGCGGGAACGGTTGCAGCAGTTGCTGCACGTTCAGGAGTGGTTCTGCCACTACCCTGAAGTTCAGGCAACTGCTTGGCAACCGCTCCGTGGGCTATATATGCAGGTTCTCTCCTCTCTCTGAGTGTAGAAGGAATCAGAATTCCAGGGAGGAAAACTCTAAGTGTTCTTTAACACAACAGAGTAGTGAGCGTGTTCTTTAACACAAACACTAGTACTTTTTAGTACGCGTGGGTTCTGTTACTTCAAACAGAGAGAGAAGAGTAGAGCCATTGCCAGAGGAGTTCGCCGTCTTCCGAGGAGTCAGAAGAGCAGGAGTGTTCCAAGGTTTTCCGTCAACCTTGCTGGTTCCTGGAAGCTGTTCGCAGAGGACGAATAAAGCTTTGAGCAACGGTGATTATTCACCCTAGCATTTTCATCTCTCGCCTGTCATCCTTCTGTTGCCTTCTGTAGTTCTGTCAGTATCTTCTTTTTAGAAGGCACTACTGCCAGCTTGCTACGATCACGAAAATCTCTTTAGATTATTCGTGTATTACGATATCTTTTTAGATCTCGTAATTTGCAGAATCCTTCTGGATCTCTGTTGCAAAATCTTCTTTAATGAATTGCATTTGGAACGTTGTCTTTACAACTGTTTCAGTTTCTGTATTTTCCATCGAAAAGCGTGCCCCGGTGTTCCCGGCAATAACACATCTTTCATCTCAACTACATTTTATATCCAACGATATCGAATTATAATATACTTAGACCGAATATAAAACGTCGAGTTCTTTCAAGATGGATTGCACTCTGACTATTTCAAAACAAAACATAGTGCTCTTCCTTACGAGTTCGATGGATCATCGTTGATGATCTAGTCGAGCGGAGAGGAAAAAGGTGAGGAGGAGAACAATGAGGAGTCAGAAATGGAAGGGAGGGGTGGCTAACGTCTCTTCTCCTTCTCAACTAGGTGAAGGAGTTCGTAATACCGGCTATCCTCCTGCACTACTCAATTTCTTTTTTTTAGTAAAACCTTCGTGAACATATCTGCTCCTCAATATGAACATTTTCAAGCATCGCATCCTTCGCATCAAGCACATCTCGTACCCAATAATACCAAGTTGTAATATATTTGGACCGACTGTGAAACATAGTGCTCCCACTTACGAGTTCAGTGGATCATCATCAGAGACGGTGGGGAGGAGAACAATGAGGAGCCAGAAATTGAAGAGAGGGGTGGCTATCTGCCTCCAATCACCCTTGCTCCTGATCTATCCTAATCCGAGTTCAACTAAGTCTATATCGCAGATTTTGAATTTCATGTTTTGTTGCTATTTTTTTTTTTTTTACTTATAACAATAACAATAATTAATTTTTGCAAGCAGATTTCTAACTAATTTGAAAGGGAAAAAACTCACAATTTAATTAGTTGTTAGAAAAAATTTAAGATATTGTTAGTAGTGAATAACTTTCAGAATTGATTTTTAAACAAAATTAAATCATGATAAATAATACGAGACCTATCCTTACTTTAGTGTTCACTCGGTCAAGCAGGGCCGGTCCATAGAGTTGGGTTGTCCTATCCTTAAACTAATTTTGGTTGTTCCTTGATCCTTATTGTCAGCTGGTCATGGTGGTCATACGTGATCCTGACCTTTGGTAGGATCATGCTAAACTTATAGGATAGTCTTAGCAGAAGGTATTGTTCAAGCCCCAAGGTTTGTCCGACTTATCTCAATACCCATCCTGCGGTCAAGCAATTATCTTGATTCTTTTTGGACTCTGTGAGTGAATGGTTATAATTTGGAGTGGGGTTACTAGAAGATCAATGCTTTCGTCAGCTGTTACGTCTTGATTAGACTTTTGAGTTTGTCGATTAAGCTATCACAATCAATTATTGTTCTTTTGTGTTCATAGACTTCCTATTTTCTAACAAGATATGATTTCTATCCTCAGATATTATTTACTTTTTTTAACAGCCCAAATCTTAATCATTTGGTATCTTTTCATTTAGTGTTAAGTGTGTCCCGTGACCGTAGTTCGTTGGAAATGGTAGAGCACCTCAGCACAGTGGTACAGATTCGAGCTTTCTTGGAGGCATGCCTCCAAACATCATTAAGAAGTTGACACTCAAAAAAAAAAAAGTTAAGTGTATAAATATCTACCTTTTTCACATACATATTCACTCATTGAAATTTTTTGTCGCTGATCCGTCACTAATTTTATTTAGCAACAAATTCTTAAGAATTAGTGATGGCGTTTCATCTTTCCCTAATCCCATGAAATTTGGTAGCGACTCCTGACCTCTTAATTCTTCTTCTCTAATCCCATGAAATTTGGTAGCGACTCCTAACCTCTTAATTCTTCTAGATGATTACACAAATATTGTTCCTCGTTCGACAACTTTGACACCCTAAAATATTTAGTGCATGACAGCCCCCCTCTTAATTAAATATTGTTTTTTAAAATATGCTTATGTTCTTTAGCTCTGTCCTTTGCAACCAAGTGATAGTCTCTAGAGAACGAGTCCGGTATCTTGTTGATAAGTTAAATTATTTATGGTGATCAGGTTTTGTGAAGACCTAGCGGTAGTTTCATACGTACAAGTACTACTTGCTAAATAAAAGGAAAGGCTAATTAGGGTTTAGATTATAGATTTTATATGATTATTTTAGAGTTCAAAGTCTTGACATATTTAATTGAAATTTTTTGATACTCAATTTGTTTCGTTCTGCTCATGATATTATTCTGAAGATGAGTATAAGAACAACAACCAACCCATGCTAAAAATAAAAATATAATTAAAACTAAAATAAAAGATGGAGGGTCACATTTTTTTAATTAGATATGTGAATTTAAACCCTAAACTGTCATCATGTCGAAGGATGCAACTAACCAAGGAAGAAGTTATGGTGGAGGGCCAATAGCAGCCAGACCGGAGAGCAGATATGTTGTCCCATTTAATTCTGTCCATTTTTATCCTCCTTCCTATTACATGTGGGACATGGATGTAGATATATATATGATGGCTACATATAATAGAGAGGGGAACAAAAATAGACAGAATTAAATGGGACAACGGATATGCTCCCGTCAGACTGCGACATCTCATGACTCGTCTGCATGACGTCATTCAGTGCGTCATCAGGCTTTCGTCATCGGTAACTGTACTGTGTGAGCTTCTGAGTATAATTGTAGATTTGTAGGGCATCACTAGATTTTACGTTTCGCTTAAATTACCATAGTACCCCATAGATTTGGTCGGTGTTTTCACTATGCATGGGGTATTTTGGGAAACGGATGGAAAAAGAGCGGGAGAGTGGAGGGTGGCGGCTCCGATAGTAGGAGGGGTCGTTGTCAGCCAATGCGATTATAGCGCGTATCGATTCAACGGTCGTGGTTGCTGTCGATATGTGACAAGTGATAATTGTGTATATCACAATGATTCTTTTAGATTGGTTACACTTTATATTTTATATTAACATAAATTTTTAATCCCTAAATATTATTTACTACATGTATCAGTCTAATTACGTCATAGAGATTTGACAACAGATTTGACAATGATGGAGATATTACTTCGCTCATGACTAAATCCTTCAATAATTTGTATAATAGATAATGGATAACAACCGAATACAATATTATTACAATTATAATATTACCAAAAAATATTATCTATATTATTGACACAATCATCAAATATAGATAAAACTAGTTGCAACACTTATCCTTGAGTGTGCAAAACTCAATAATCAGTCCGAATCAATTTTCAGGAATGACCAACATACATGAATTATTAGCAACTAAAAGTCTTTAGGGATAATCAACATCAATCTTCAGGGACGATCACAATCAATCTTCGAGGATGATTCATCAGTCTTCAAGCAACATGTTAGTGAGTGAGCCGATATCGATATATCTTAAGGACTATGAAAATATCTAGAATTATGTTGATCTTGATGTGGATGTCACAATAATACATTCTTAAGATGCCAAAAATTAAATACAAAAGTCCCTAACTTAGAAAAAGAATACATGAAGGTCAATTAGATGAGTATACTTCTTGATACTCCCTACAATTTTGATATTATAATTCCAAACTACGAACGCGGGAATGCAGAGAGGCTCTGCAATCCGATATTCTGAACGATATTCTTCTAGAAATTGGACTTCGGCAGTGATCTTAGGAGCATGTCCGCCAAGTCGTCCTGAGTTCAAAGCATGCAACTTGACTTTAATTTCTTGTTGTTGTTGATGGGATAAAAAAAAAAGTGCAACGTGTTTGATATTATCTCCTTAATGCATCCCTTTTTCATTTGGTCAATGCATGCGGTGTTATCTTCATATATCGTTGCTGGAACATCACTAATAGAAGAAAAAAAAATATTAACTCGCAGTCGGAATATGCTTAATGCCTATTCGCAATCATATGCACTTTTGGATGACATCATGAAAGATGAAGAGCTTGTCATGATTTGAAAAAGTGGCGACTAGTGTTTGCTTTATAGACTTCCATTATATTACAATATTCCAAATGGTAAAGACATAACTACTTTGTGATATTGTCTTGTGTGAGTCAGATATACTAATCGTCATAAACATAGTCAAAAAAGCATAAACCATTCCTCAAATTAATCAATATAAAGTCATGAGAGCTAATGATGAAATATTGCATGAAAAAAATACTAAAAATATAGTTGTCTGATGTAGCCCTTGAAGGTGCAGCATCATACGTCACGAGAGAAATAGAAAATATAATTAATAAATATCAAAAAATAAAAATGACTAATTTATTCTTCAAGCCAGTTGACAAAATAAAAACATAAGAACATTAAAATGGGAAAAGTCCATATTAACCAATTTATTATTAATAAGTTACAAAGGACATCACCCTTAGCCAAGTCGAATAACAAAAAGGGAATTAAAATTTCCTATTCAAAATCTTAGAATAAGGGCTTTCTTGAAAAATTAACTGTTAAGATTATATGACTTAAAAAAGATCCAACGGAGGTGAAAAAGGAAATGCAAAAGTGAGAGGACGTCACGTGGATCCCTCCTCTCTCTCTCTCTCTCTCTCTCTCTCTCTCTCTCTATATATATATATATATATATATATATATATATATATATATATGGTAATTGTGCCGAACTCGTCTCCACTGGGGCTCGAACTCCCGACCACTTGGGTTGCATGCATCACTCTTAACCACTAGGCTAGTGGTCATTTGCTATATATATATATATATATATATATATATATATATATATATATATATATATATATATATATATATATATATATATATATATATATTGGGAGCCACCCCTCCTCCGTCGTGGACCGTTGGACGGCCCCCGCGCGCGTCCGCTCGATCCAACGGTCAAGAAAGACGGGGCTCCCGATCCGCTCCACACACACACACACACACACACACACACACAGATATATATATATATATATATATATATATATATATATATATATATATATATATATATATATATATATATATATATGATTTTGGATATACGTTTAAATATTTGTAAGATTTTTAAATTATAGGATATACATAAAGCACATATATAGTTGGTAGTTAATTATAAGATTTTTTTATTAATTAGTGCATGATATACAAACGGCTTGGACGACTCATTGGTGAGCCGTTTTCTAACCACATCACATATAATAGTAAATTTAAGTGCATTGCACGTAAAATAGTTTTCTTATAATATAGTTAAAAATAATTCAAATATTTAAATATGCTAAAATTTATTTTTGTTAAATAATTTTTTAAATATTTTGAATTTAAATTTTAAATTTTAAATTTAGTATCTAAATATTTTTCAATTTATTTTTTAAATATATATATTGGTGCTTAATAAAATCTTGCATGAAAAAA
This sequence comes from Iris pallida, assembly GCA_029216955.1. Classification (NCBI taxonomy): domain Eukaryota; kingdom Viridiplantae; phylum Streptophyta; class Magnoliopsida; order Asparagales; family Iridaceae; genus Iris; species Iris pallida. The sequence goes on along the minus strand of JANAVB010019798.1, from coordinate 7,159,195 downwards.
AAAAAAACTAAAAAAATCTAGTTGTTTGAAGCAGCCCTTGAAGGTGCAGCCGCATACATCACCAAAGAAGTAGCATATCTGTAAAATCGCACTTAGGGGTGAGCAAATACCGATCGGTACCGAAAAATCGATCGAATACCGATTAAAAATATTCCGAAAAATCGAACAGAAATTATATCGATACCGAATTGCCGAACCGACTAAATTATGGTATAATGGTAATGGTAACAGTTTAAGTGTAATACCATACCGAAAATACAGAACCGATTCACACACACACACACATATACACACACACACATTTTTTAATGTTGTTCATGATTAATTTTACACTACTCATTTTCATTTTTATCTTTGTTTTGGTTGGTTTCCTAGAACTTGGAATGGATTTTAGTGGACTTGAATTTATGTTAAGAATGCTAAGAATTGAGTTTTTGATCTTTTGAGCTTATGTTTTTTGTTCTCATAGAATTTTGAAGTAAATTTTGTTTACTTAAACTTATACTAAAGATTAAACTTAGTGAACGCGTTTGATATTTTAAGCTCATTTTTAGGTGTCTACGACTTGTTACATATTGTTCTAATAATTTTGATTAATTGTTTGGTTGGTAGAGACTTGGCTTTAAAATTAATGCTTCCAAAAAAGTAAAAAATATATATTATAGGTTAAGAGGTTCTACAATATTAAGTGTGTTAATTGATCAAATATTAATTGGTAAAATACCGATATCGAACAAAAACTGACCGAATACCGATTTAACCGAAACCGAAAAAAACCGATTCTAAATGGTACGATATTGGTATTGATTTTCAAATACCGATTTTAGAAAATACCGACAAAATCGACCAAATACCGACCGATTATACCGACGCTCACCCCTAATAGCACCTGTAAAATGACGCATGATGATTGCCAAACATCAATATCACAGAAGAACCTAGAGCTCTGTTCAGTGTTCACTACACCAAATAAGGTCTTTTACGGCCTGCAATTTGTACCATAAAATAATTTTACGGCTCATAAGGTTGTACCGTAAAAGGGTACGAATATTTACGACATGCAAAAATAGGCTACATTGTGATTACTAAACTTCTACCAAGACTCTTGTAAATATTTATAGAACTATAAAGCATGTGAAATGGCACTACTAGCCCTACTAGAAATAGAAAATATAACTAATAAATATCAAAAAAAAAAAAAAAAAGACTAATTTATTCTTCAAGCCAGTTGACAAAATAAAAACATAAGAACATTAAAATGGGAAAACTCAATAGTTCTCAATATTAAGTTCATATTAACCAATTTATTGTTAATAAGTTACAAAGGACATCACCCTTAGCCAAGTCGAATTAAAAAAAAAGAATTCAAATTTACTATTCAAAATCTTAAAATAAGGACTTCCTTGATGTTGTATTAACCAATTTATTATGTTATGATAATCAGTTCAAACTAGCCATATATATAATAGTATACATGCATGCACGTGCGGTATACATATTTTTGTTATTAGAAAGACCGGAAGATATATGCTTTAATTATTCTAATCTTTATTAAGAATTTTTAGGAAGACAAAGATGATTGCCTTAATTATTATTATTATTATTATTATTGTTGTCTTAAGACTATTTAGAAAGATCAAAGAGAGCAGGTCCTGTATTATGGATCTAGCTACCCCTATTAACTTTAATGATTAATTTTAATTAGTTTTTATACAAGAGTATATTTGAAAGAAAAAAAATTCACGGTGAAGGCAAAATTTTCTCGTTATATATATATATATATATATATATATATATAGCAAATGACCTCTAACCTAGCTAGTGGTTAAGAGAGATGCATGCGGCCCAAGTGGTCAGGAGGTCGAGCCTCAGTTGGTAATTGTGGCGAACTCGCCTCCACTGGGGCTCGAACTCTTGACCATTTGAATTGGGCCGCATGCATCTCTCTTAACCACTAGGCTAGAGATCATTTGCTATATATATATATATATATATATATATATATATATATATATATATAACGTGTACGTTTATAAAAAAAATTGTTAAAAAACTTAGATATATTCTGCACAATTTAAATATAATTTAAAAAATAAATATATTTTAATTAAAATTTGTTCTTTGTAGAAATTTTTTAATAAAATAAAAGACTAGAAATTTAGTTTTTTTTTCAATTTTATAAGAGAGTTTGCGGATTCGTGTAGATGGTTGAATGGTTGGGAGCCCGTACGTAATTCTGAAACATTCTTTTCTCTGTCCGCAATTTCATAATGACCACAATTATCAACAAATTCTGCAAACTAATATATGCTCTCTCTCTATATCCCTACAATTGAACCAACACTACTTTATAAGAAGGGTGAAAATACACCAAAGAGAAGATATCAAGGAGAAGAAGAAGAAGGAGCAGTAGAGATCAATGGCGAGCGCGAAGGTGGCCGTCCTGGTTGCGTTCCTCCTCGTCTCCATGGCGCTGGTCTCGGCGAGGCAGGAGGGAAGCTACGACTGCATCGCCGAGTGCATCGACCGATGCTCGAACGGCCACAACATCGACAAATGCACCACCATCTGCTTCGATTCGTGCGGCCTTCCCGACGATACGTCCGAACCCGTCCCCGAGATTAATCTTGGAGGTTGACACGCATGCAATGAGTAAATAATGAAATCAACAAGTATTGTGTATCGATACATAAGCTTGTTGATTTGTTGCAAAAATTTCAAAGAGTCGTTTATATAGTAATTTTGTTGATTCGTACATGTTCGGCCATTGATCCTTGCTACAGAAGGACATGAGCTTCTGCTCCTGTTACTTGCTACTCTCCATGCAATAACTATTAGACTACAATGTGGATCATGGTTTTGATGTACTATCAATTATAATGAAACGAAGGTGAGCGTTTTTTTCTCTGTGTCTTAATTTTAATCCAAATTGGCCATATTATTGGCTTCTACTGGCCTAGCGATGTGATTACATGCACCAAGGAATTAATGGTCACTTCTATATAATAATTTGGCTTATTTAATTGTTGTTACAAAAATGTTTTCTCTAATCAAAATAATCAACTACTTCTACCGATATATATAGCTTGTTTTTCTTCATATATATATATATATATATATATATATATATATATATATATATATATATATATATACTAGCATATGTGCACGTGCCTTGCACGTATTTTAACATTTCTTAATTAGTTTAGGAAGACTCTTTAGAAAGACTTCCTAATTACTAAGTTGTTCTTATTAAAATTAATTAACTATTTTTAATTAGTATAAGTATGTAAGGGTATTTTTGGAATTCAAAAGTTTTACCATCTAAGTTTTCCTATTATATAGTAGAATATATATAGGGAAGATTTATGAAATGCCCAAAAACTAAAAAGGTTTTATGTAAAACCCACCGCTAAAAAAACTTTCATCGCGTGCCCAGAATTAGAGAAACTTATCCAAAACGGCTTCCAAATGACCCTTTTGTCCTTCCTTTTAATTTATTGAAAACACCCACGAAACTGCTCTTAAAAAAAGTTTCGATACTTCATCTTCTTCCTTACGCTGCTCACTTTCGAATCTAGGTTTTCTCCTCAAAAATCTTCAAAAACTCGTCGAAAAATTTTGGAAAGACTGGGACAAACGACAAAAATGCTAAAACGGAGGTCCAAACATCATTTTTTTGCGAATCTAAAATTTCGGAAGGCCGTCTAACTATGAAGCTGTTACTTTCAGTCTCCTCGACGATACGCTCATTTTGCGACAAACGGGACCTCGTTTCGACCTCCCAGTCAAAAGTTATGGCCCTCCAAAGTTTCAGCTGACCATAAAATGCAGGAGAATGGCCATTCTCCGTGTTAGAACACGAAAAATGTTAATTTCACATGAGGGTGGTCATTCTCCGTATTAGTAGCACGGAGAATGGCATTCTCCGTCTTAATTTACACGAAGAATGACCATTCTCCGTGTTAGTAACACGGAGAATGACATTCTCCGTCTTAATTAAGACGGAGAATGTCATTCTCCGTCCTGAAAGTTAAACGGAGAATGGCCATTCTCCGTCATAATTTAGACGGAGAATGGTCATTCTCCGTCTTAGTTTACACGGAGAATGGTCATTCCAGTGACGCAAGAGAATGACCATTCTCCGTGTTAGAAACACGGAGAATGCCATTCTCCGTGTTAATTTAAACGGAGAATGTCATTCTCCGTGTTAAATAAAACGGAGAATGACATTCTCCGTCTTAATTTAAACGGAGAATGGCCATTCTCCGTGCTACATTAAGACGGAGAATGTCATTCTCCGTTTTATTTAACACGGAGAATGACATTCTCCGTTTTATTTAACACGGAGAATGGTCATTTCAGTGTTAAAACACAGAAGAATGACCATTCTCCGTGTTACTAACACGGAGAATGCCATTCTCCGTGTTAAATAAAACGGAGAATGGTCATTCTCCGTGTAATTTAGCACGGAGAATGGTCATTCCAGTGTTAAAACGCAGGAGAATGATCATTCTCCGTGTTAGAAACACGGAGAACGGCATTCTCCGTTTTAAATAAAACGGAGAATGGCATTCTCCGTGTAATTTAGTTTTTTTTCATGAACAAAGAGTTTCGTTCTTCTTTCAAAACGATGATAATTCTGATGGAAAAGAAGAAGAAAGATATTCTCTCCACAATTGACCTAATTGTCGGAAAACTTCAAATGTCTCCACGATGAAGATGAAGATGATGATGATGATGATGATGACGAGCGATGATCTGAGTTCGACTGAAGAAAAGCACACCGAACTACGAACGATCTTTGCGATCTCTGCTGAAGATGAGAGCAATGGAATTCAGATTTCCAGTGAAGAAGAAGAAGACGAAAATTACAATCCAGATCTGAGTTTTTTGAATTCAAATACATATAGATGACCAATTCGCGCGGAGGGGTAGTTTCGGTATTATAAAAATAGCAGTTTCTAGCGGGTGGCATCTAAAAGGAAATCTTGGAATATTTAACGTGAAAATACTTAATTCTGGGTATTTCATAAAACTTATCCAGCGGGTGGGCATTTCATAAAAGCCCACCCCGAAATTGAATTTCTCAGCAATTTTCATATATATATATATATATATATATATATATATATATATATATATATATATATATATATATATAAAAAGAGAAGGATATTGATTTTATTAGGTTACGTAGTCCTTAAAGGAAAGAATAACCTACTCCAAACAGTGTGAATTGAAAACAAAGTTTTCCTATGGGCAGAGGTTGACCAAAATTTTTTGAGGAAGGTCGATTTTTAGAGGAACAAATTACATTTTGGAAAGACCAAATTATACTTTTAAAGGTGGTAATATCTAAAATTTAATTTTTTTATAAAAAATAATAATAACAATTGGTGGGTGCCATGGCCCCTCCTAGTCCCCAGTAAGCTTTCGCCATTATTGTATTATGATCTGCCGGTCCTACCGCAAATGCACACACATACCAGTTGCAGTGCAAAGCTTCAGGTACAGCAAAAGATCAATTCTGTTAACCTATGTATGAGGTCACCTACAACAACAAACACTCAATCTTCCTTCATCTTCTCAGGATATTTGACAATTGTTTGATTACTCTCTCTTTTAGCCTTTGATATTATCACGTGTCGCTATACCATTGGACATGTCACCATTCACCACTGTCACGTGGTGAGTCCGTCCCTTTGAATAGTTTTCTCATCAAGGAGACTCACACTTAATCTACTTCGAATCTAGTGAACATGTCCCCAGTTTTCGTAGAAGGATGGATGAACAAGTTCATCATTCCTTCTCATCCTCAAAACTCAAATGTTAAGAGTGCTTGATGCTAGCTCCCCCTTTGTGATGTATCAAGCTATAACGGCTTGGAGGACAAATTTATTCCTGGTCGTCCATGTTAGCGCATCTAAGCTTGGCGCCAATTTGAATAATGGGATTAATATTTGACATGCTTGTGTATTGTAACTATTAAATCTTGGCATTCCATGTTTATTACATTAGGAGACTCTATTTGCTTAAAGTTGTTATATATATGTAAGATCAAGTATTTTCGAGGAATTATATCTTGTTTTCTTTTTCTCTTCGAGTTTCTCTTAGTTAGAATTTTGGAGGAATTTTATTCCATTAATTATAGTCTTGCAAGCTTTCTATATTTTCTCAATGTTAGCAACAACATTTGCCCATTCCAAAATATGGACAGGATGGGGGAAAAAAAAACCAGCATTGGTTCTTCAAATCCAGCTGGCAAGTTCTACATTTCTCACGTACTATTACTTGTGATCAGAATGGTCGGCGTAAATAGTTTCTCTTTAAGTGCTATTTACTCTACAAAATAATAGTAAGAGATAACAAATGGATGATTCACAATTCGATTACATAGAAGTTGTAAACAAAAAGGTGGATTTAAATTTTAAACAAAACTGACCAATTTCTGGAGCATTTCAACATGTGGAGAATAATTGACCCTTAAATAATATTACAAGAACAAAACGGTTAACCATGGACTTTAGATTAAAAAAATGAATAATGCTATTCGTACCTCCAAATTGTTCCTCTAATACATCTCTCTTTATGTGGGACATGTTAAATAATATTATGTGTCATCTGACATGACCGATGACATGATAAATTTTAACCCAAAAAGTTAATTATCAAATTTTGTCCATGTTAACTTAATATTAATATTAACTAATATTAATATTAATATTAATTTAATGTTAATATTAATATTAATATTAATTAATGTTAATATTGATGTTAATGTTGATTTTAATGTTAATATTAATATTAATATTATTGTTAATATTAACGTTAATATTAATTTTAATGTTAATGTTAACATTAATTTTAATGTTAATTTTATGTTAATGTTAATTTTAAAATTTGTCACGTCAGCTGCCAAATCAACATGCCACATAAGAAGAAACGGTTTGGAGGTACAATTTGGAGGAACAAATAGTATTATTCTATAAAAAAAATATTGATGGGGGTGCAAAGATGGAGCCCCAGATTTATAGCAGATGATACAATTCAACAAGCGATTCGGTTTTGCTAAGCCACAACAAATTAATGCAAGGAATTGATTGCAAAAAGTGGAAATCATGCACCAAAAGTGCAAAAGTTTGCATTCTTCTAATAATGTAATCAAACCGAGAGGTGAAGTGTGGGGATGGAGCAACATACATGAAGATGGCGACCATACTGTTCAGCGAACAAATATATTACGAATATTTTTCAGAATTCTCAACTTTTCAATCTCGCCAAATTAATCCGGAAGACAAAAGTATTGTGACTATGATAATAATGGCAGACCCAAAAAATATTTTCAGGAAAACAAAAATTTACTATTTTTTTACAGTTTATTAAATTTAAGAGAAAAAACATATAAAATTTATATAGGAAATAGAAAATAATGTGACTAGAAAGTTTTGAATCCATGAACCTCGAGTAGAACTAACAATACTTCAAATGAGCTAAACAACTATCTAGAATACACAGGCGATGATGAGCCTGGCCTGCGAACGTCTGAGTACTGATGACAAATGGCCACGATCTGAACTTGCGTGGGCCACGAATGAGGCGTCCGTTCATGATAACTCAACCGATAGGGCACCGCGCGGGCGGTCGGGGACTGACACCATTCTTCCACGGGTATAGACGACGGCCGACCACGTGGCCCGTCGTGCGGCACCGTAAGGACGCCGTGCGCATAGAACGGATGGCTGGACGGCATCGGCTGTCGTAGGCGTTGTAAAGACGTCGAGGGCGCCTTCGACGTCGTGGGCGAAGCGAGGCGTTGAGTTGCGGGTGTCGAAAGGCGTCATTGCCGTCTCGTGGAGCTCTGGAGCGCACGGGGTGTGCGTACGGGACGATGATGACAAAGCCAGTGCGGACAAGATCCGCACGAAGAGTCCGAAGTGAACTGACGACCGGCTAAAAATCGTGTGCGGGAGACACGATTAATTACCTGAGCCCGCACATGCTGGTTAAAATAAATAAAAATAAGAAAAAACTATCTAGAATACATAGAAACAAAGTTGAATACATAGGTAACAAAGTATAAAAAAAACCTTGATAATGAGTCCTGACTAGATACGACGGAACATTCTATGATTGCCACAGGCTACCATCCTGAGAATCTATTTCCAGATTCAAGCTGTAAATGCTCCGGTTGGGTTTGCTTCCACTACAAGACCTGTACCTGGTCCACTTCCTACATGACTTACAAATTAATGAACGGTTTTAAAATTTGTCTATGAAACATAACATGTTGCACTATATTTATCAACAGCTTCAACTAAAGCAGGTCCTCGAAAGAAGCAGAGCCCAGGGGATCTGCACGTAGGTTCGCCATGACTAAAACTAAAACTTTTGCTTAATATTTGAATATATAATTTTAGTTCATACCATTAGGTCACTTTAAATTTTTTATGTATGTACTCTGCTAGTAAATTGTAATACAGGTATAGTTCCCTTAGTAATGTTAGACATGCTCGGTTACTTTTGCAGATGAGATGCATATTTCTCTAAGAAATTTATGTTAATATTTGACTTTGTGCAGATATCAGTGAACTTAATCTGCCTAAATCTTCTACCAAATCATTGCCTAATGGTAAGGATGATCTGATGAACTTTGAAATCAAGATTCGGCCCGAAGAAGGATCTTATCGATGGGTACATTTTCTCTAATTACCAGCCATCTTCTTCTTGTTTCATTCTCAAGCTTCTCAACATTTACCTTTACCTTTACCTTTACCTTTACCTTTCCAAGTGTAAAGGTAAGTCTCACCTTACTAGTTAGATTTATTTAGTTGTTCATTGTTTCTTTTCTACTTTTAGTTTGTGTTTCTGATTTTTCTCTATTGCATATTCAGGTTTACCATCATAATATCGATCTGGAAGGAAATGCCTGCCTTAACATTCTGCGAGAAGATTGGAAGTTTGTCCTCAACATCAATACTATAATTTTTACGGCTTGAATCTTCTTTTCATGGTACTTATTTTCTCTGAGAGTATCGAAGATTTCATTTTATCTTTCTCTATCCTACCAAATTACATATTAATCTGCAGGCACCGAATGATGCATGAGGACCCCTTGATACTGATGCAGCTCATGTGTTTACGCGACGACCCGAATTTATTTGGGGCTAATGTGAGAAAGGCGATGGTTGGAGGTAGTGTAGGTAAGGTTAAACTTAGCAGGTGAATGTAAAACACCATCAGAACACTGATATGTATAGTTCCTGCACAAGTTTTGTATTTTGGTGGCCACACGAGCTGTAGTTATCTCTGGTTTACTGGGTGTATTAGTAATTAAACTCAAGAGGAATTTATTTATTTTTTCGAACCAAGTGGAAAATTTCCCCCTGCTGTATGTATACATGGGTATATATATTGCTGAATTAGGTCATATCAAGTAGTCTTCGAGTTGACAGTTATTTGTGAGTTGATTCTATAAGCAAATGGAGAAGCCAAATAGATGATTGAAATCATAAATCAAATCATTTAAAAACAAAGGCTAACGTTGGTACAAGTGACAGCCATGGGATACATGTTAACAATTTTGCACAAAATAATAGAATCATTAACCGAAACCAAATCAATCAAAGGAAAAAAAAAATCATCCCAGAAAAATCAACATGCCTTCTTTTTCCCTTCTTCTGACTGTTCATGTTGTTCGCAAATTGAGTACTAGGACTTCTCCTCTGAGGTCCGGTTCTCTGAGTCCGACAGCCGGATCTCCTCAACCATCCTAACCACCTCCTCCATCTTGGGTCTACTATCCGGAGATCTTGCAACACAAGCCATTGCAATCTGAAGCATCCGAACCATCTCCTCCTCGATGTTCTGAGACTTCATGAGCTCCACATCGAAAACTTCAGCCGTCCACTCCTCCCGGACTACGGACTGGACCCATCTTGGTAGGTCCACCACATCGTCACGGCCTGGGGACTGGATTGGAGCTTTGCCAGTTAGTATTTCTAGTATCAGAACTCCGAAGCTGTAAACATCGGATTTCTGAGTGAACTTCTGCGCCTCGATGGTTTCAGGTGCCCGGTAGCCAACCACCACCCTGGAGGGTGTGGCAAAAGAGTTCATCATGGGGGCGAGGCCGAAGTCGGAGACACAAGCATCAAGGTCTTGGGTGAGGAGGACGTTGTTCGACTTGATGTTGCCATGGGCAAACTTTCCTCCACCCTCTGCATGGATGTGTGCTATTCCTGTGGCTGCTCCTAGCAAGATTCTTATCCTCATCTCCCAGTCTAATGGAGTCTTTTCAGCTCCTCGTCTTCCTGTACGATACAGGAAACAAATAGGAAATAGAAAACTTGACTGTTAAGAAATTGACTTGAATTTCTTCTTCAAGTTGGATGAGGATAATGTTGCATCTCAGGGAATATCAGATGACTGCATAAATTTTCTTTCATGTTACTCGTTTCTAACAGTTTCTCAAAAGTGATAGCATGAGAGGCAATGAAACTCGACTTTTACCATGTTATTGCATCTATGTTGCATAGGCATGAGAAAATGGTGTATCGTGTCCGTATCTGTGTATGCATCATGTAACATGGGTGACTAAGTTATTTTACCTATCTGAAAATGTTCACATATCTAGTATCTGAATCGTGTCCTTATCTATATCGGTATCAGTATGCGTACAACATAGTATTGCATAGAAGGGTGGCTTTCACAAAAGGTTACTACAACGTTGAAAGTATTTGAAAAGGGTATTGTTAAATGCACCTCTATTCTTTTTAACTTTACTCCTTTTGTTGACTTTGTTAAGTTTACCTTCTAAAAAAAAATTTGTTTACCTTCTTTCTCTTTTTCCTATTTGTATATTAACTTTTAGAAACAAAAATTATCATCGCCACCTTCGCCTATGATGCTTCTATAATTTTCAACTTCCAAATCTTCTAACAACCATTGGTCATCTTCTTTGAGACTTATCCTCATCTTTGTTGGGAAAGAAGCGCGGAAACCTTTCCCCAAACCGGAGAGTACCTGCGAGAGGACCGAGCAAACAACGCACGAAACCAAAAACAAGCACACACAACAATCACGCAGACACAGAGAATTTTTGACGTGGAAAACCCTTGCGGGAAAAAACCACGGGACGATCGGAGTCCAACCCTGAGAAGCCTCCACTAATGGAATAGAAGAATTACACCCTCTACAAACTCCTCCGATCCAAATCGGATCCCCACAACACTCAGAGAAAAGAACAACGATTACAAGGCTACGAAGAACGAGAACGACGAGTAGAGATTACCCGAACACGATCTCCTCCGAATACGACCTTCAATCCTCCGTCTTCTTCTCCGAAGTTGTAATGGCACTCTTGCCTCATTCTCTCTCAAACTTGTGTTATGTTGCACTTGTGAATTAGGGTTGAGAAAACTCAATATATATCTCCCTAATCCCGCAACCAACCTGAACCGTTGGATTAGATCCAATGATGAAAACTCATCCAAAATCCCGCTTCAGCCCCCCGACACACAGAGTTCGGCCAGAACTCTGTGCGGGGCAACCAGCACTGGCCGACCCACTTCTGGAATGAGGAGGCAGAGTTCGGCCAGAACTCTGCCAGGGGCAGAGTTCGGCCCGAACTCGGCCCCTCTGCTTCCAGCAGCTCTCTGCAGCTCTCTCAGCAGTCCTGCTTCCTCCCCGAGCTTCTTCGACACACGAACGGCGCTCGTCGCACTCCGGGGTCTTCTCCACATAGGTTGGGAACCCCACCCACTCCAACAAATCTCCCCCTTCACAACTATGGGGAGGACGTCGTCATCCCGACGATCTGCCTGCAGTACTCAAACTTCCCCCTTGGTAGAATCTTCGTGAACATATCAGCTCCGTTGTCATCTGTATGCACCTTCTCAAGCTCCGCGTCCTTCTTTTCAACCACATCCCGTATCCAGTGATACCGAGTCTCGATGTGCTTGGACCGGCTATGAAACGTCTGATTCTTCACAAGATGGATAGCACTCTGACTGTCGCAAAGCAAAGTATACTGCTCTTGCTTCAGTCCCATTTCCTGCAACAGCTTCTTCATCCACAACAGCTCCTTGCAAGCCTCCGTCGCCGCAATGTATTCTGCCTCCGTCGTCGACAAGGCAACACACTTCTGCAACCGCGACTGCCACGACACCGCTCCTCCCGCAAACATCATCACGTAGCCCGAAGTCGACCGCCTCGTGTCTACATCTCCAGCCATATCAGCGTCAGTATACCCGACCAGCTTCGGCTCGTCACCACCAAAGGAAAGTCTCCAACCAGCAGTGCCCTGAAGATATCGTAGAATCCACTTGACCGCACTCCAATGTACCCTTCCAGGATTCGAAAGATACCTGCTAACCGTACCAACTGCATGAGCAATATCTGGCCTCGTACACACCATGGCATACATAAGGCTTCCCACAGCTGAAGCATATGGAACCCGCTCCATATCTTCCTTTTCGTCCTCGGTAGATGGACACTGCTCCTCAGTGAACTTAAAGTAAGCCGCGAGGGGAGAACTCACTTTCTTCGACCCGTCCATCCCGAAACGCTGAAGTACCCGGTGAATGTACTTCTTTTGGGACAAGTGTAGCAGCTTGGACTCTCTCTCTCGGCTGATCTCCATCACAAGAATAGTCTTCGCTGCGCCCAAATCCTTCATAGAGAAGGCCGCGCCCAGTTTGCGCTTCAACTCCGCTATCCTAGTGGCATTCCGACCCACTAATAGCATATCATCAACATAGAGCAATAAGATGATAAAATCATCATCGACAAAGTATCTCACAAATGCACAATGGTCCGACGTCGTCCGTGCATAACCATGCTCCCCCATAAACGACTCGAACTTTCTGTACCACTGCCTCGGAGCCTGCTTCAGACCATACAAGCTCTTCCTCAACCGGCAGACCAAATGTGACTTGCCCTTCTCACAGAATCCCTCCGGCTGCTCCATGTACAACTCCTCCTCAAGATCACCGTGGAGGAACGCCGTCTTCACATCCATCTGCTCGACCTCCAAGTCGAAACTGGCTGCTAATGCTAGCACCACCCGAATAGACGAATACTTGACGACAGGCGAAAAGATTTCATCATAATCCACGCCTTTCCGCTGACCGTAGCCCTTGACTACCAGTCTCGCTTTGTATCGAGGGCGAGTAGCATCATCCGTCTGCTTCACTCTGAACACCCATCGATTCTTCAAAGCCTTCTTGCCCTTTGGCAACCGCACCAGATCATAAGTAGAATTGGTGTGCAAGGAACTCATCTCCTCCTGCATAGCCACCATCCACTCCTGCCTGTGTTCGTCTTCCATAGCCTCTGCGAAACTTTCGGGCTCTCCCCCGTCAGTCAGTAGCACATACTCATCCGGCGAGTATCTCGTAGATGGTCGACGATCCCTGTTGCTCCTTCTCAGTGGAGCCACTGGTGCTGGCTGTATACCGACAGCCTCCTCCCCTTCAGGAACTACCTCTCCGGCATGCTCATCCTCCTGAGGGACACCCTGACCACCATCAGCAGGCTGATGATCAAGGTTGGGAGCAACTCCATGTACCGGCTCCCCCATAACTGGATCCTCTGCGATGTCCTCTGGAAACTGCTCGAAGCGAAATGACTCTAACTCAGGCAATTCCTCAGCCTCAGAAGGCGTCTCGGAATCCTGAGTGTTGGTCATGGTCTGATCCTCGACGAACACCACGTCCCTGCTTCTGTAGAGCTTTCCTTCCACTGGGTCGTAGAGTCTATAGCCAAACTCATCCCGACCGTAGCCGACAAAGACGCATCGCCTCGTCTTCGGCTCAAGTTTGGTCCTCTCGTCCTTCGGTACATGCACGAAGGCTTTACAACCAAACGCCCGCAGGTGACTGTATGACGGCTCCTTGCCGTACCATACTTTGTCAGGCACATCACCCTGCAAAGGAGCACTAGGAGACAAATTAATAATATAAGCAGCTGTGAGAAGAGCCTCACCCCAATAACTGCCCGGCAAGTTTGCTTCTGACAGCAAACACCGCACCCTCTCCATCAGTGTCCTGTTCATGCGCTCCGCTACACCATTGAGCTGAGGTGTCTTTGGCGGAGTCTTCTGGTGTCGTATCCCTTGCTCTCTGCAATACGCATCAAAGGGACCGATGTATTCGTCGCCATTGTCGGACCGAACACACAACAACTTCTTGCCCGTCTCCCTTTCAACGGAGGCCTGAAACTCCTTGAAAGTAGGCAGCACCTGATCCTTGGTCTTTAAGGCATAGACCCAAACCTTCCTGGAACAGTCATCAATGAAAGTCACAAAGTAAGAAGCACCACCAAGAGATTTTACCTTCATAGGACCGCAGACATCCGAGTGAATCAACTCGAGCAACGCCGGCTTCCTCGAACTTGGGTGACTCTGGAAAGACACCCAACTTTGCTTCCCAGCCAAACAGTGCGTGCATTTCTCCAACTTTGTAGACTTGAGCCCCGAAATCACTTTCATGTTCACCAAGTAGCTCATCCCCTTCTCGCTGATATGGCCGAGCCGCCTGTGCCACAACTCGGTAGACGCGTCACTGACTGCGTTCACCTCATGTGCCCCCTCTGCGCTCCCCTCCATATAGTAGAGACCGGACTTCTTGCTTCCTCTGGCAATCACCATCGAACCTCTGGAAAGCTTCCACTGACTATTCCCGAAGAGACTGAAGAATCCCTCGTCATCCAACCTTCCAACCGACACCAGGTTGAAACGGATATCAGGGACATGACGAACATCCTTGAGAACAAGAACCGCACCCGTCTTCGTTCTCAAATGCACATCTCCAATGGCAACCGCCTTCGACACATCTCCGTTGCCCATCTTCAACACGCCACAGTCGCCTGTCGTGTAAGTGGCAAACAGTGCCCTATTGTGAGATACATGTGCTGAAGCCCCTGAGTCCACCAGCCAAGAATTGTCATCGCAGGCGAGGTTAGTAATGACCTCATCACCTACGACGATCACATCGCCTCCATGCACCGAGGCCGCCGCTGTAGTGTTCTCTTCTTGCTTTCCCTTGTCGCCCTTCTTCTCCTTCTTCCAAGCGAAACAATTCCGCTTGATATGGCCCTTCTTACCGCAATGATAACACTCTGAGTCCTCGTACCGACCCTTGGACTTCCCCCTGCTCTTGTCTCTGCCACCACCTGGACCCCTGCTTTTGCCCCTTCCGCGGCTCTCTGAAACAAGTGCCTCTGAGTGGTGGGATGTGGATGAAGTGCCCTAAGAACGTCTCCGCATCTCTTCATTCAACACCCCGCTCTTGGCGAACTCCAGACTGACCACGCCCTCTGGAGCAGAAGCGATCATAGATACTCGTACGGTCTCCCACGAGTCTGGCAAGGTACACAGCAGCCACAGTCCCTGAACTTCGTCGTCGAACTTGACTCCCATAGAAGATAGCTGGTCAACCACGCCCTGGAAATCACTCAAGTGATCCGTAATAGACGCCCCATCCTTGTACCGCAGACCCATCATCGTTCGGATCAGGAACAACTTGTTTACCCCGGTCTTCTTCGCATACAAGGATTCCAGCTTATCCCACAACGTCTTCGCGTGCTCAATATTGGCAACGTGGTTGTACACGTTCTCATCAACAAACTGCCGTATGTACCCACACACCTGTATGTGCTCGAACTTCCAGTCCTCCTCGGATTTATCACTGGGCCTCTCGGATGCAAACACAGGTAGATGCAGCTTCTTGACAAATAGCAAATCCTTCATCTTGCTCCGCCAATAATGATAGTTTGTGCCATTAAGGTTCACCATGCGCACCGGCTTCGCGTCCATCTCTCCTCTCTGGTTCCTCTGTCAACTCCTGACACCCTTTGAACCCAAAGCTCTGATACCACTCTGTTGGTATCAGCCAGAACAAAACCTATGCTCTGATACCACTCTGTTGGGAAAGAAGCGCGGAAACCTTTCCCCAAACCGGAGAGTACCTGCGAGAGGACCGAGCAAACAACGCACGAAACCAAAAACAAGCACACACAACAATCACGCAGACACAGAGAATTTTTGACGTGGAAAACCCTTGCGGGAAAAAACCACGGGACGATCGGAGTCCAACCCTGAGAAGCCTCCACTAATGGAATAGAAGAATTACACCCTCTACAAACTCCTCCGATCCAAATCGGATCCCCACAACACTCAGAGAAAAGAACAACGATTACAAAGCTACGAAGAACGAGAACGACGAGTAGAGATTACCCGAACACGATCTCCTCCGAATACGACCTTCAATCCTCCGTCTTCTTCTCCGAAGTTGTAATGGCACTCTTGCCTCCTTCTCTCTCAAACTTGTGTTATGTTGCACTTGTGAATTAGGGTTGAGAAAACTCAATATATATCTCCCTAATCCCGCAACCAACCTGAACCGTTGGATTAGATCCAATGATGAAAACTCATCCAAAATCTCGCTTCAGCCCCCCGACACACAGAGTTCGGCCAGAACTCTGTGCGGGGCAACCAGCACTGGCCGACCCACTTCTGGAATGAGGAGGCAGAGTTCGGCCAGAACTCTGCCAGGGGCAGAGTTCGGCCCGAACTCGGCCCCTCTGCTTCCAGCAGCTCTCTGCAGCTCTCTCAGCAGTCCTGCTTCCTTCCCGAGCTTCTTCGACACACGAACGGCGCTCGTCGCACTCCGGGGTCTTCTCCACATAGGTTGGGAACCCCACCCACTCCAACAATCTTCCCTAAGGATATAACGTTTCGACATGTTATTTTTATTGCAAATTTTATTGATAAAATCTGATAAAGAGAAGGTTTAGAAAAAAAAATCTGTTTGTTTAAGGAAGAAAGACTATAGACAATCATCCAGTTTTCTAAAAAAATCAATTAGATATTTAAATCAAAAGTTAAAAAACCTTTTCTTAATTATAGGTTTAAGTTTTTTTTAAATCTAGTTGTAGGGGTAAACTGATAGTTTAATTTTTAGGAAAAAATAAATATAAAACTCGTCAAAGTTTCTAAAAATAAGGAAAGTGGTAAATAGAATAAAAACATGGGTCTATTTTGAGGTTAACACTTCTTAGAAAAAAGCTATTTTGAGGATAAGTTATAGTGGGAAGAGATGCTTATTGGTGCCTTCAAATATGAAAGTTCTTTTAAGAATCAAGGGGAAAAATTGCCAACAAAAATTTCAAATTTGTGCTCCCCACTACTAACACAAGGTCTCCTCTACCAGGTTATGCCCTGTTCCACATAGACATAAAAAATTGCACATTGATTTCCGGACAAAAAATAGCCCCTTTAAAATGTAGTACATAAATAGCCAATAGCCCCATGCAAATTGAGTTGAAAAAAATAAATAATAGGACCAGTTCTTTTTATTATGTCCGAATTTAACATGAATTAAGAAAATTTTCCACAATTACACTAAAGTGCAGACTGCAGATCACCTAAAAGAAATACCATTCATCCCACATTATGCATGTTTGATAATCTTACGGGATTGCAAAGTGCTGTCATAACGTTGCAGTGCCAGAAATAAATATCATGAACTACGCGATGCCATTCTATGTTTTATACTGCAACTTCAGATTTTGTTAAAGGTTTTTGGCATGCATAAGCTTAAGTTCATTTTCGCCTATCTGTCCCATCCACAGATGATACTTGTAGAAAATAATGGTTGGATGATTTTATTGATGGACTACATCACTACTTATAGGGAGTCTAGCTCCTCTACATACTACATATTCCGATGTGGGACTAAAAGTCCCTTATTGATTTTCAACACTCCCCCTCAAGATGGGCGATAGATATTGATCATCCCCATCTTGTTACATAGCTTCGACAGACTTAATGAACTAAGACCCTTAGTCAGACAGTCTGCAACTTGTTCTTCTGAGCGGACATGATCAATCTTCAGTATCCCTTGTTCCAGCTTCTCCTTGATGAAGAATCGATCAATCTCGATGTGCTTCGTTCTGTCGTGCTGAACTGGATTGTTAGCTATACTTATTGCAGCTTGACTATCGCTCAGAAGACGCAATGGTGCTCCCTTATCCAGCTTCAACTCTGTCAGCAATGCTTTCACCCATAGCAACTCTGACACTTCCAGAGCCATTGCTCTGTATTCTGCTTCAGCTGTCGACCGTGCTACTACTGACTGTTTCTTGCTTCTCCATGATACCAGATTTCCTCCTACAAAAACACAGTATTCCGTGGTAGACCTTCTGTCGTCTATACAGCTTGCCCAATCTGCATCACAGTATCCCTCAACTTCTATGCGTCCATTCTTCTTGAACCATAGCCCCTTTTCCGGCGTTCCTTTCAGATATTTCAAGATCTGAAATACTGCTTCCATATGACCCTTTCTTGGATCATGCATGTAGCGACTCACTACACTCACCGCAAATGAGATATCAGGACGAGTGTGTCCCAAATAAATCAATCTTCCTACAAGTCTTTGATATCTTTCACGATCAACAGGCTCTCCTGCTTTTGCTCCAAGCTTACTCTTCTGGTCAATTGGAGTAACGGCTGCTTTGCATCCCAGCATCCCTGTCTCCTTCAGCAGATCTAGTGTGTATTTTCTTTGTGATAGAACAATTTCCTGTTCGCCTTCACACACTTCGATACCTAGAAAGTACCTCATCGCCCCTAAATCCTTCACCTCAAACTCCTTCGCGAGTTTTGACTTCAGCTTAGCGATCTCGACTTCATCATCACCTGTGATCACTATATCATCCACATCTACAGCAAGTATAGTGATGTGGCCTCTTGCATGCTGGAGGAAGACCGTATGATCTGCATTTGTTTGACGGTATCCCATGCCTGTGACAGTCTTTCTGAATCTGTCAAACCAGGCTCGAGGAGATTGCTTGAGCCCGTATAGCGACTTCTTCAGTTTACAC
This sequence comes from Iris pallida, assembly GCA_029216955.1. Lineage (NCBI taxonomy): Eukaryota > Viridiplantae > Streptophyta > Magnoliopsida > Asparagales > Iridaceae > Iris > Iris pallida. The sequence continues at coordinate 7,140,310 of JANAVB010019798.1, read as the reverse complement.
ACATTTCCTTGCGACGTCCCTCCGTTTGATTCCGTCGCGTAGCACCATGGCGGGAGCTCCATGTACACTTTTTCTTGCAGGTCCCCATGAAGAAAGGCATTCTTCACATCCAGCTGGTATAGCTTCCACCCATAGTTCGCTGCAATGGAGACCAGAGTTCTCACAGTGCTCATTTTTGCTACTGGGGCAAACGTCTCATCATAGTCTATGCCATATGACTGTGTGAATCCTTTTGCAACCAACCTCGCCTTATACCGCTCTACTTTTCCTTCTGGCGTCTCTTTCACTGTGTACACCCATTTGCATCCCACAGCTTTCTTCCCTTTGGGTAATGGAACCAGCTCCCATGTCTTATTTTTCTCCAGTGTCCCAAGTTCTTCCATTATTGCAGCTTTCTACCTTGGATCTTTTTTTGCTTCCTGCCAACACTTGGGCAACGAAGTAGAGTCTAACGATGCAATGAAGGCTCGATAATTCGAAGAAATGTTAGAATAAGACAAGAAGTTGGCAATGTCATGCTCATAATCATCAAAACGACTAGGAGCCTTACCCGCATTGATGCGAGAAGATCTCCTTAAGGAAGCAATAGGTGGTGGAGAGATCATACCATCCGAGTCGGAGAGATCCGCATCAGAATCCGAGTGATTCAGTGCAGGGGCAACATCTTCAAGAGTTGGAGCAGGAGTAGAGGAGGGACTTGGTACAGTAGGCACAGGGCACGGCATAGGCACAGTACTGGACTTCTGTTGTCTCCTTCTGTAGACTTGGAGCTCCTTTTTCCTTGTCTGCTGCTCCTCCTGCGTAACATATGTATCTTCTTCTTCATTCTCTGTATCTGAGTCACTGTGCTCTTCCCCTTTCGTCCAGTTTTCTACAACCGGACACAGAACCGATCCGACAACCACATTTGGGCTTATTATCTCCCCCTCACATCGAACACCACCTGTGTTAGATGTGTCACCAAATGCTGAACCTTCATCCGAACCATAGTATGGTTCGAGTTCTCTGAATGTAACGTCCATGCTGACAAACATCTTCCGCTCGACTGGACTCCAACAGGCATATCCCTTCTGAGTCGCCGTGTAACCGACAAAGACACATTTAACTGCTCTAGGATCCAGTTTGCCAACGCCGGACCTATTATCTTGGACAAAGCACACACATCCAAAAACTTTTGGTGGAACAGTGTATGTAGTTGCCCCAGTAAGCATCTCCAATGGTGTCTTCCAGTCCAATACTTGAGACGGCATTCTGTTGATGAGATACGAGGCCGTCAAAATAGCCTGCCCCCATAAGTGCTTCGGGACATTCATAGCCAGCATTATCGTCCGTGCGACTTCCAACAGGTGTTTGTTCTTTCGTTCAGCCACACCATTTTGTGCCGGAGTATAAGCACATAAAGTTTGATGTAGTATTCCATGGGTGGAAAAATACTCAGCAACCTGCTTATTAGTATACTCCGTCCCATTCTCAGACCGGAAACACTTAATTTTAGCGACATATTGTGTTTCCACCCGGCGATGAAAGTCCCGAAAAGCCTCAAGGACGTCACTTTTATTCTTCATAAGGTAGACCCATGTCACGCGGGTATAACAGTCAATGAAGGTGACGAACCATCGAAAACCGTTAATTCCGGTTGTAGGACAAGGGTCCCATACGTCCGAATGTATCATGTCAAAAGCAGCTGAACTCCTATTCCCCGAGCTTACATACGAGCTTCTGGTATGTTTTCCCAACTCACAAGCATCACAAAATAACTTTTCTTTATCAGCCTTTGATATAAGGACGGATACATTCGACTAATAACTTGAAAAGAGGAATGACCGACACGCTGGTGGTGGAGTAGCAAGTCGGCTTCAACACTGCGACAGGAAGCTTCTGGTGGTGCGTCTGCTACCAAGGATGCCAATGCGTTGTCCAGTCCAGTCCTGTCTAAATACCACAGCCCCTTATGGCATGTGCCAGTCCCAAGTCGTCGTCCTGTCCCCTTCTCCTGAAAAGTCACCTTAGGAATGTCAAAGGAAACAGTACAGTTAAGATCAAGTATAATGGCACTAATGGATAAAAGATTGACAGGAAAAGATGGAGCATGTAAGACATTGGTTAGAGTGATGGAAGGGGTGCATGCGACAGTGCCTGTACCCACTACAGGTCTGGATGTACCATCAGCGGTCTGAATACTCTCCGGCAATGGTAGCTGAGTATAGTCCTGAAACGTACCACGGGATCCCGTGACATGGCGAGATGCCCCAGAGTCCATTATCCATCCTGGCTGATGGACAGATGCAAGAGCACGTGCAAAATCACCGGTGCCGGTTTGGGCAAAGTAAGTGATGTGATCTCCCGAGGTCGAAGACGCCCCAGGACTGTCGGCCGAAACCAGCTTTGTGCCTCGCAACTTCTCAAGGAACTCCCTCTCAAGCGGGGTTATTTCAGCCAGTAGATTCTCTCCCCCTTCCTCCACCAGATTCGTTTTGTGTCCTCCCCGTCTACCAGCATATCCTCCTCTATTACCTCGTCGGCCGCCACGACCCCGCCCTCGATCAGTAGACTGATTTCGTAAGGGTTTTGGACAAAATCGGATGTAATGTCCGGAGTCACCACAATTGTGGCAAACACCACCAACAGATGGAGGTTGATTGAAGGCAGCAAGGGCAAACTTTTCAACCTCGGCTCGCTCCCCCTGGTAAGATCCCTTGGGCATCAACTTCAGTCGAGCTTCTTCCTGTGTCATGACGGCTATAGCTTCTTCCAAGGTCGGAAGCGTGGATTGGGATATGAGGATATTCCGTCTCTGCTCAAATACAGGGTGTAGTCCCTTCAGGAATTTCATCATACGCTGCCACGAAATATAAGCCAGGAACGTCTGAAAGTAATTCGCGAATGTCGGTTCGACTTGTGCATCTTCCATCCCAAGAGGATCATAATGATCTAGATCAGACCAGTACTTCTTCAACAGGGCTGCGTACTCAGAGATGGTACGTTCGTCTTGGGCCACCCTATCGAGTTCATCTTGCAGTTGAAAGACTCGCATAGGGTTGTCGGAGCCGGAGTACATATCTTTTAGAGTCCGCCATATATCAGCAGCAGCCTCCATTGCCTCGACATTGCCCCACACCTGGTCGGTTAATGAGGCAGTCAACCACACAGCCACTACATTGTTGACAATCTCCCAAACCGCAAACTCCTTTGCGGAGTGATCGGCTGGCGCCTTGGCTTGGCCAGTGACATACCCAACCAAGCCACATCCCTTCAGCGTCCGCATCGCCTGCCGCGACCACTTCAAGTAGTTGGACGTTCCTTCCAACTTCGTCTCCAGCTTCTCTAATTTTCCCATTTTGTAAGGTGACGGATCCACATCAGTATGGATCGCACGTGGGGTTGCCTCGGTTAATCTCTTTGATAAGATATCATCAACCAAGGCCTTCATCTCTTCGGCCATCAGTTTGCCACTGATCGAATCCATGCCTTCTTCAACTGTGAACCCTATTCGTCGTCTTCTTCGGCTTCTTCGATGTCGGAGTCGGCAACTTCCCCAACGTCGTCGTCTTCGTCGTCTTCGTCGTTTTCTTCGACGTCACAGACTTTACGAATGCGCTACTAACATGGCCAGCACCGGCGCGCGCATGTAAAGTGAACACGTCAGGACACCGGAGAAGACATGATCAGTCTCTGTAGAGATCCCGATGTGAAGAAGGAATAACAAATAAAGCATTTGTTAGTTCCAAAGCATAAGCGATGATCAGAGTTGGAGCAAATAAAGTATTTGGCAGCCGTCTGTCTTCGAAATACGCCGTTGTTTTTTTTTTGTTTTTTTTGTATAAAGACGGCTATGGTTAGGGTTAGGGTTAGGGTTTGGATGGGGCTGCTAGGACTAGGATTAGGGTTCCCATTACAGGAGAGGGAGAGGGAGGAGGGGGCGGGAGGGTGCTGGAGGGGGGGGGGGGCGGGAAGGTGCTGGAGAGGGGCGGGAGGGGGGGAAGGGTGCTGGTCGGGGGGGGGGGAAGGGGGGGCGCTGCGGCTCCGGGGGGGGGGGGGGTCGGGGGGGGGGCGGGGGCGAGGGGGAGGGCGCTGCGGGGGGTGGGTGGGTGGGCGCTGCTCCGGGGGGGGGGGGGCGCTGCTCCGGGGGGTGGGGGGGTCGGGGGGGTTTGGGCGGGGGGGCTTCTGCACCGGGGGGGGTTGGCTAAATTTTTTTTTGTGGAGAGAGAGAGAGAGAGAGAGAGAGTTATGGCTCTGATACCATGTAGAAAATAATGGTTGGATGATTTTATTGATGGACTACTTCACTACTTATAGGGAGTATAGCTCCTCTACATACTACATATTCCGATGTGGGACTAAAAGTCCCTTATTGATTCTCAACAATACTTCCACTAGTTAACCTAACATCTAACCTAACATCCAAAGCAAAAGAACACTGCATGTTCAAATCAAATCATGTCACAATTGATTTGCCCCCTGATTGTGACCAAACATATGGTCTTGCTCTGAATCTTAACTCTCTCCATCGTTCTTGTTGCCAAGTAAACTTTGTAGCAATCAGTGTCTAGATCGAATAACTAACCTTATTTGAATGGAAAGGAGACGATGATAATGATTCGAACTTGATTATCAATTTTCCGGACATACAGGTTCTAAACTATGGAATAAGACTCGGTGTATGTTAGATTATATTTTGTAATCAATGTAAATATGGACCATAAGTCCAAAGCTAGACACCATATATATTGTAATAAACCCTATTAATGAGAACAAGACATTATTATTTCCTACATGGTATCAAAGCCTTCCAAAAAATCCTAGCCGTCATCTCCCGAAAAACTCTAGCCTGCTCCCGCGGACCCGCGCCAACCGCGCCGACTGCGCCAACCGCGTCCGTGCTGACCGTGCCGACCGCGCCGACCTGACCGATCAGGCGTCGATCCGCCGTACGCCCGCTCCCGTACGCGCCCGCGCCCGCCGCTCCGCCTGACCGATCCGGCGCCGACCGGAGGGTGCCCATCAGCTCTCCTTCCTCCCGCCTAGCAGGCTTCTCAGCCACCGTGTGGTTCGACCCATTCTCAGCCACCGTGTGGTTTCGACCTGTGTACCGGTTACGGTTCCTGAGGCACGGCTGGTTGTGTTCGGTAATCATCAGGTTGAGGAAATCGACTATTCAGAGACATTTGCCCCGGTAGCTAAGATGCCTACGGTTAGGACGTTCTTGGCTGTTGCAGCTGTGAGAGGCTGGACTTTGCACCAGATGGATGTGCACAATATTTTTCTTCATGGAGATCTGACAGAAGAAGTGTATATGAAGTTGCCGCCAGGATTTTCGCATAGTGAACCCAACAAAGTGTATCGCCTGCGTAAGTCTCTATATGGATTGAAACAGGCACCACGTTGTTGGTTTGCTAAGTTTGCTGCTTCTCTGATATCCTATGGATTTATTCAATCTTATTCCGATTATTCCCTTTTCTCCCTTTTTAAAGGGAAGGTAGAGTTACATGTTTTGATCTATGTGGATGATATGATTGTGTCTGGTAATGACTCAGGTGCTTTAGATGCTTTCAAAAAGTACCTTAGTTCTTGCTTTCACATGAAGGACCTTGGTGTGTTGAAATATTTTCTTGGCATAGAGGTGGCTCGAAATGCAGAAAGAATTTTCTTGTATCAAAGGAAGTATGCTTTGGACATCATTTCAGAATGCGGCTTGATGGGGTCTCAACCTGCTGACTTTCCTATGGAGCCCAATCACAAGCTGGCAGAATCGACTAGTCCAATGATGGAGGATGCAGAGTCTTATCGGAGGCTGGTTGGGAGGTTGATCTATCTATCATTTACTCGCCCTGACTTAGCCTATGCTGTGCATATCTTGTCTCAATTCTTACAGGAGCCTCGACAAGATCACTGGCATGCTGCTTTGAGAGTTGTCAGATATCTCAAACATGTACCGGGACAGGGTATTCTTTTGAAAGCTGATTGTGTTCTCCGTCTTTCTGGTTGGTGTGATTCCGACTGAGCCAGTTGTCCCTTGACTCGCCGCTCTGTTACAGGCTGGTTGGTGTTTCTGGGGGGGGGTCTCCTATTTCTTGGAAGACCAAGAAGCAACCAACTGTTTCCAGATCTTCCGCTGAAGCTGAATACCGATCTCTTGCTACGCTTGTTTGTGAGTTGAAATGGTTGAAGGAGTTATTGGTGTGTTTGGGGGTTCGCCAGGAATCTGCTATGTCGGTGTATTGTGACAGTCAGTCAGCCCTGCACCTGGCTCAGAATCCGGTATTTCATGAGCGCAGTAGCATATTGAGGTGGATTTGCATTTTGTTCGCGATGCTATTAGAGATGGCACCGTAATGGCCTCGCATGTTCCTACTTCTTCTCAACTGGCTGACATCCTCACCAAACCCCTTGGAAAGCATGTGTTTGATTCTTTCCTTTTCAAGTTGGACATTTGTGACTTGCATGCTCCAAACTTGAGGGGGGGGGGTGTTAGATTATATTTTGTAATCAATGTAAATATGGCCCATAAGCCCAAAGCTAGACACTATATATATTGTAACAAACCCTATCAATGAGAACAAGGCATTATTATTTTCTACAGTGTAATAAGTACATATGCTTTGGATTCCTAGAATAACTCACAATTTGCCAATGTATGAATTACTTAAGTAGGAATGAAGATAAATATAAGGTAATAAAAATACGAAATGGGCTCGGACTAGCATACCATGCAAGAGGGTTGAGAAGTTGCCGGCAGGGGCATAGTCAAAAACCAGAAGCTTCTCATCCTTGGAGTAGTAATAAGCACGAAGTGGAAGAACGTTTGGGTGCTGACCGACCCTTCCTATTATCTCCATTTGCTGTTCAAACTCTTTCTTCCCAGCCACCACCTCTCTCAACCTCTTCACCACCACCGTACTGCCATCCTCAAGGACAGCTTTGTAGGTTGTCCCGTAGCTACCTTTCCCAAGTACTTCAGCAGAAGCTCTCAGCAGATCTTCCAGGTCGAAGTTGTAAGCACATCCCTCGAAGAAGACCAATTTGTTCCTCTCAGCATCCTGTGCCCCGCTGCCGTACTCCTCCTTAGGTTGCTTGTCGCTCCTTCCACCCATCGAAGCCTCCCCCTTTGGTGATCCACCGCCTTCTACATCCCTCCGCCTCTTCACTATACATAGCGACAGACCGACTGCCAAAAGCAGCAGTATTACGAAAGCCCCAGACATGATTGCAATAGTGACCCCTAGACTTAATCTCTTCCAGAAGCTCTTTTTGTGCCCTTGAGAAGGTGGAGGTGGAGGAGGAACTCCCGGGCAGTTTGCCAGGGGAGGACCGCATAGATGAGGATTTCCCAAGAAGGAGTCCCTGTGGAATGTTTGGAGAGAATTTGGGACAGAGCCACTGAGGTTATTGTAGCTCAAATTCAAGTGTGTCAGGGCTGGTAGTCTGAAGTCCGGGATGGTACCAGTCAGAGAATTGTTCTGGAGATACAATGCTGTAAGGCCAGTAAGACTTTGAATTGCAAGGGGAATTTCTCCTGCAAAGGAGTTATATGAGAGGTCGAGAAAAGTGAGGCCGGACGAAAGTGAAGCCGGTATTGCTCCGGACAAGTTATTGTGCTGAAGGTACAGATAACGCAACGAAGGAAGTGAGGAGATGTCGGGTGGGAGGTTTACAGCAAGTCGGTTGGAACGGAGGCTCAAGACTTGGAGGGCGTCGAGCTTCCCAAGAGTATTTGAAGGGATCGAGCCGAGGAGCCCGACCCCTGGTAGACGGAGGTCGACAACTCGGGTCTTATCCGAGTTACACGTGATCCCAATCCAGGAAGAGCAAACGGGGGTCTTAGAGCTCCAGTTGAGCTTCGGGCCATGGTGGGCTTCTGCTGCGAAGGCAAGGAGGGCTTGCTTGTCAGAATCTAAGTCAGCAGTGGTTGGAGCAGAGGCGGAGAGTAGGAGGAGAAGAACAAGAACTGATGCAAGGAGTTCAGTCATATCCATAACAATTGCTTGAAGAGAGCTACACTTCATCACCAAGAACTCCGCAAAAGCATTTCGAACAGTAGTCCTTCTGTTGCATTGTTAGAAGACGAGAGTAAGCGAGTGCTCCGAGTATTGGTAAGAATTAACAAGACTGAATAGAATCATATTGTTTAGCTAATCACACAGTTGATACTATCCGTGAGTTCTTCTCTAGAAATTAACACTTTGGGTAAGCAGTTGGTTGCCAAAAGAGCAGTCACGCAAGCATTACATAGGACCACTGCAACAACAAAAGTAAAAAACTAGTCTTCCCTGTGTCATACTTTCTCTTCCTCTCACCTAATATTGAATTTGTTTGGCAAAAAATACATGTTTCTGTTAGTGTTGGGTAGGGTTCCCATCCAGAAGACCGTGGAGTGCGACGAGGGACATCTCTGTGTCGGAAAAAAAAAAAGGAAGTCGAAGGTGACAAAAGGGCTCGATTCGAGTCAGTATCAGAGGCTGCATTGAGCAGTATTGGTGTTGGAATTACATTGGCATTATATTGCGAGTATATTGTCAATATACTAGAATTGGACCAAACTTTCGATAAGCTTTTATGTGGTCAAAAGTTATGACCATAATATACTGCCAGTATATTAGCATTATATTGTTGCGACTGGGCTGAGCAAAAATTGGATCTATATCTAACCGTTTGATCATATGAAAGGTCATGATTAATCCAAGGTTAGACAAAAATTTATTGTCTTGATTTTCTAACCTAATTTGGGTATCAAAACAATTGGAGGCTGAGTTTTAAGATGAGTGAGTTCTCAAAGGTGATCAATTTTCAAAGGAAGAGGAACGAGATATTAGGAATTTGCGGTTGATTCGAAAAGGAATTTGTTCGAGGAAATCCACATCACTTCGTCCTCATCACTTCGTCCTCGTATTTCGTTCTTTAGTAACTTGTTATTCACAATGTAATACATTTCCATTCAATTTTTTGAATAATTGTGGTAATCAGTTTGGATCGGTGGGAGAAGTTTGTAGAGGAGTCGGTGTAATTTCTCTATTCCTTACTGGAGGTTCCGGATTGGACTCCGATCGTTCCGTGACTTTTTCTATCAGAATTTTCTACGTAAATATTGTTTGTTTTGCGTTTTGCTATTTGGTTTGTGGATATTGGTATCATGTGCAAGTTGTGCATTTTACTTCAACCCTCGACGGTTTCTTCCGGTTTGGAAACAATCTTTATTCCATTGGTTCTGTGTCCATTTCCAACAGTTTCAACATATGGGTCACTGTGAAACAGTACTCATATGGGTTATTCACAAGAAAAACACAAGACTTATTCTCCCTAACGATTGAAGGAGGTAAAAAAAAACAAGTCTTTTGTATGCTCAAGACCACTTAACAACTTCCGTAAAAACTTATATAACTTCCATAGAAACTTATCCTTCTCTTCCCCTCACCTAATAATTGTTGAAACTTGTTTGATTACAAAAAGGCTAAGTTGCAACTAAATTCCATGATTTTTTCATGATTAACAAATTGCTACGTTAAACTATTAAAGTGAGCAATTTACTATCTTAAACTATTATAATTAATAACTAAATATTTTGTTTTTTTTAAAAATTTGTAACTTGTTTTTTTTAATGTGGGTCACTATCAAAGAGTACTAATATGGATTTATCACAAATAAAAACCACAAGAATTCCTTAACTAGTGAAGGAAAAAAAAACCAAGCCTTATCCATATTCAGACCACTTAAACATACAAACTTATAAAGTAACAACTATGTGTTCCGTGTCCGATACGTGCCGGCGTGCCCTATTTTGGGAGTGCCTGTCTTCAAAATGAAGCAGAATTTGAAGTCATTGATGGCCAAAAAGAAGGAATAAAACCCCATTGGACTTCAATGTGCTGTGCTAACTTGAGCCGACCTGGCTCATGTTAGTCTCACTCTCACTAAGTAACACAAAATTACAGCAGTGAAATTGAAAAGAAAGCCCTAATATCACCAGAATCAAATAGCAGGGCTTCCTCTTTCTAGCCATCACCACCAACACCTGCAAATTTTAGGAAAATTACGACAAATTCATAAATTTGAAGGGCTACATTGTCAAAATTAAACAAGTGAAGAAAGAGCACGAATTGAAAATCCTTACTTGCTTCTCGCAAGACGTGGCTAAAAATCCAAACTCTTAGCCAAATTAAAGCGAGAAAAAGCTCAAATAGCAAACTTTACTACGAAAACTCCGTCATTGGAGGCTTGGAGCTTTGGATCGTACATGGGAGAAGAACTCGACAGAGGAGCTTGCGAACTCCTAGGGAACTCGAGCTGTGAAACCAGAGCTTAACGGGTCGGGTCTTGAGAGTACGACCTCGGATCCGCACCCGCTAGAGAGTGAGAAGAAGAAGAAGAGGGAGAAAAAGAAAATCTGAGCTTTGAAGAAGTGAAGTTGAGAAGCGGCCGTTAAAAGGAACGCGCAACGGTAGGAATTACAATATTGTGTTTTGGGGGGATTTTCTCATATTAAGTCCCTTGACTCTGCCTTACTTTTACATAAGCTAATTATATGGGCACAACCAAAAATGATCGGAGCTAGCCTATTTTTTTAAATTTTTCTGGCAGTCCAGTCTGTAGACTGGACTGTCCAGTTTCTAACAAGGACTGCCAGGATCTAATAAGGACTGCCATAATGGGATAGTCTCGATCACTTTTGGATGTGCCCATATAATTAGCCTTTACATAAGTCCCTAAAACACTTGTCCGCGTATGCAGGTATATGCGCACGTCCGCGACATAGAACATGTGTATGGTATTCATGTTTGGCATATGTCTGCCCTAACCGAAATTTTTGGAGATGATTCCGTACTACAGTTCGGCGGAGGGACTTTAGGACACCCTTGGGGAAATGCACCTGGTGCAGTAGCGAATCGAGTAGCTTTAGAAGCATGTGTACAAGCTCGTAACGAGGGACGCGATCTTGCTCGTGAAGGTAAAGAAATTATCCGTGAAGCTTGTATATGTGCACATCCACAACATAGAACAAGGGTACGTATGCGGGTATATGCGCACGTCTGCGACATAAAACACGTGTACACATGCATGTGTCATGACACAAACATGCTTTCAGATCGATCACAAAAACATTCTAAGATGTCGACAAATTGATTTAGAATTGATTTACACCCATGTTCATGTATTAATGCCTATCTGCATTAAAAAAATAAAGCTTATAGCTCATTTTTAAAGTCTGCCCCGGGGTGATTCTAGGTCGTACATCCGCTCCTAAAGTCGCTACTGCCCAGGAGGGGAAGGTTATATCTTATGACTGTCTCTCTCCCTCTGCCCTTACCCCTTGGGGTATATGGACAGATGGGTATAGTCTTCTATGAGGCCGCACTTGTTTCGTTCTCTCTCTCGGACTATCTGACTCTCCCTCTCTTGGTCCCTCCCCCTCTCTTTTCGTAGTATGGGAGGAGGGACCGTAGAGGACGGTCAGTAGTCCTTGGTGTTCACTCTTAGCCGTTCGGGGATTCACCCTCGCTACACTCTCAGTCAGCAAGACCTCGCTTCATTCGGTAAGCACCCCTATACTTACCTTCAATCCATTGCTTTAACTAGATTCTATGAACGAAGTTACACATGAATTACATGTTTTAGTTTAGTTATACGCTCGCTCGGGGATCGATGCACTGGACCGAACCGAGATATTTATATCACAGAGAGGTCTTGTTGGGCTCGTGTTAGTCGCTCACAAGTTTCCCCCGCGGCGGGGGAAACCTTGAGCTACAGCTCGCTTGCTATATATTCGCTTCTGCTCGTCTTAACCTACCCTAACCCCTCTCAATCGGCAAGGCCTCACATCCGAGCTGTGGCAAACCTAGAAATAGTTTCAAGCAAAACAAAAATTTGATTAAATTTTTCAGGAGCTAATTTAAAATCTAAGAGGAGTTTTGTATCAAATTTGGGTGTTGTTATTGACACTCCTAAGTTGTCATTCTGTATTTTCTTTAATTTTCTATCATTCAAATTCAAATTCAAATATACTCATACATTAAATATGACTTTAATTTGTGCATGCATGGAAGGAGGAGTGTAGGATGACGTTTTATGAGCGCCAATAATGTTAATGCAAAAATAAATTTAAAATTTGAATGACAAAAAATTAAAGAGGAGTGTATAATTATATTTTATGAGTGACAATAATGACATCCTAAAAATATAAAAATGCTCTCTCAGCTAACTCCAAAAAGATTAAGATAAAAGCGTAATGTGTCTTCCTATAAAAAAATATGCTCACTTGTTGCACGTATATAGAATAAATTTTAAATATTTTGGATGAACTTAGGTTGTGATCAACATCAGATATTTTAAAGACAAATGTCGAGCCTCACCCACATGTATAATATGGATTGGTATAATGTTTTTCATTTCTAAAAAAATTATATATATGACACAATTAAGCTGGTCCAAAAACTACCAACCATGCATACTAATATCCTATTATTATTATTATATAATACTAATTGAATGGCATAACAACGAAAGCATGGGAATCCAATTGGTACAATAATACAAGCACTATAGCTATAGAAGTGACAATATAGATGGACATTGAAAATGCTCTCTCAGCAACTCTTCTAGCGAAAAGACGTAGCAAGCATACATTCACTCCTTGGCAATTAACATACTTATTCGATATCTTCCACTTATATAATGAGGCTTTAAAACGGCTTAAAAGTGAGCCGTCTAAGTCGTTATTATATCACGGTCCATTTTATTTTTAAAAAAAAATTATGTAAAAAATTGTTGAAAAAAGTTAAATTTGTCAACATGAAGAATCGAACTCAACCAAATAAGAAAAATATCTTGTACCTTAACCACATGAGTTAGAATAGATATTTAATTATAATTGGATAATATTCTTCTTATACGTTATTATATGTGCAAAGTACGGACATTTACTTAGTTCCACATAAAAGAGTCGACGGAAAGAGGACATTGGTTTCTATATCATGCCACGGGCTAGAGAGCAGCTCTATTCAAGGACGACGAATGAGTACAGTGCCAAGATAAGAACAAGAATAGGTGGTTAACCACGAGTTATTTAGTATTAGGATCTCGCATAATAGTAAATATTAGTGTATGGATTTCGAAATTGTCCAACGTTGAAATTTGGGTTCGAATTCTAAGTTGGACAATTTCGAGGCCCAAATCCTAATATCCACTAAGAGCATCTCCAACCCTATTGTGAGTTTGAAAAAAATGGTTGCCACATAAGAAGGACAACCATTTTTTCCAAAAGTACTTCTCCAATGCAAATGTGAAATAAAGTGTGGAGTTGACATGGCAATGACATGGCAAAGACAATGTGAAGTTGATTGTCTAGATCTATACAATGCACTTCACAATGTCTTTATGTCCACATCATCATTTGTGAATAAAAATGTTTATAAAAAGAAATAGAAGAGTAAAAGTTGTTTTGGAAGTTGTAAAAAATTACTTTGTATTATCTTCTCAATACTTTTGCATTGGAGATGACTTTTTAAACTCATTGTCATTTGTGAATATAGGCCTCGTTTGGTTCGCGGAATGGAAGGAAAAGAAAATCAATTTCTTGTCATTTTCTTTCCTTTGGGAAACTTTAATTCCTATTGATTTTCCTTTCCGATGTTTGGCAATGCCAAGGAATTTGGAAAGGAAAGTGAATACTTCAATGTGGAAAAGTGATTCCTTCCTTGGATGGATGGAATCACTTTTCCCCCTAATTTTTCTTCCATTGGGAATCACTTTACTTTCCTCCTCAATTCCATGGACACCCAAACATAGAAAAGTAATCACTTTTCTTTCCCAACCGGGAGATTCTGCGAACCAAACGAGGCCATAATCTTGCCACCTATACAAGACATTCTCTTGTGTTCCATGCCACCTAAGATTCACAACATAAAATAAGACAATAGGGTTGGAGATGCTCTAATATGTGAGACCATCACTAAATATTCCGGTAACTACCACTCTAGGAAGAGCGGATAGTACCGTACAATATTCATGCCAAGGTCCGTGTCGAAGATATCCAGCCGACTTTGGCCCGGGAGCTCATGTCCACTGACACCCAGTCGACTTCCGTGGGACTCGATTCCTTGACCTCATCTCCAAGTGCAATGGTCTTAGCTACTAGGCTCCAATATATATATATATATATATATATATATATATATATATATATATAACACAGTGGATTTTTGGTCCGACCCATGTGTTTTGGTTCAACGATGATGAAAGGACTAAATTGTCTCTCTCTCTATAAGAGAAGAGGAGGTCCCATGTTGGGTGCGGAACAACCGGTCACAAGAAGCTGAAGGTATCCGTCGACCATGACCGAGCTGAAGAGTCGTCCGTGAAGCCCAAGGTCCACGAGTGCTCCATCTGCGGTCTTCAGTTTGCGATGGGACAAGCTCTCGGTGGACACATGAGGAGGCATAGGGCTTCTGCTGAAGAGTTGATCTGCCATGGCTTTGCGGAGAAGAAGCGATCCAACGTGGGGAGGGTTCTGTTGGATTTGAACTTGCCACCTTTGGAAGAGGAAGGGGAGAACAGGATATTGGGACTTAGTCTCGGCCTTGGAATTGGCTTAGTTTAGACGATAGGATGGACTTTGTACGTTGGTTTTATGCATATAATTCATTCTTTTATTTTTGGAAACAAGGCTAGATTTGTATATCTATAATATAAAGTCCAGTGGATTTTTGGTCCGATCCATGTGCTTTGGTTCAACGATGATGAAAGGATTAAATTGTTCCTTTCTCTATAAGAGAGGAGGGACTAAATTGCCCCTCTCGCAGGCCTATTCCGCAACACCTTTGTCGCAAGCAGCCTCCTCCACCGCGCCGCCGATCCTTCCTCCACCGCCTCCCTCATCTCCGCCATGACCAACCCTAACCCCTTCTCCTTCAACACCGTCATCGCTATCTTCGCCGACCCACTCTCCATCTACTCCCAAATGTTCTGCCGCTACGTCCCTCCCGACTCCCACACCTTCTCTTCCTTGCTCAACACCACCATTGCCGCCACCAGGTCGCTCCACGCACACGTCCTCTTCCTCGGATTCCGGTTCGACCCCTTCGTGCAGACCGTCCTGCATACCGCCTACTCCCGACGCGGCTCCACCGACCACGTCCTGCGGGTGTTCGACGGAATGTCGCACATGGACATCATCACCTGGACCGCAGCCGTTTCGGACCTCGCCGCCCTCGGACGCCCCGCGACGACCCTGTGCGTCTTCGCCTCCATGAGGCCCCACGCTGCCCCGAACGCCGCCACCGTGGTCTTTGCCATGTCCGCCTCTGCCGGGCTCGGGTCCCTGGCGATGGTCCGGTGCCTGTACGCCTACGTCGAGAAGGCCGGGTTCGGAGGCCGCGTCTCCGTCTGGAACTCCCTGGCGCTGGCCCAGTGCCTGCATGCCTACGTCGGGAAGGTCGGATTCGTGTCCGTGCCATTATGGCACGGGTTATCCACTAGTGTGTGTATATATATATATATATATATATATATATATATATATATATATATATATATATATATATATATATATATATATATCTCGCACGGGACTAAATTATCATAATTGGTTATATTTTGTCAATGTATGTTACAATTATGTTTGTAACGACTATCATGTAGTGCATGGAATATTTTATATTGATTACAAATATAATAAACCACATTACATAAATATATATCGAAATACAAAGTGAAAAAAATATTAGAACATGATAAATAGTTACAATTTTCTGTAGTTGGCTATAGTTGTCAAAATTGGTTACAAATAATTCAAAATGGTTAAAGCAGTAATTCTATATGATTAAAATAAGAGTACGTGGCTGTAAAACATTCTAGATTGTACTATCGTTCTATTTTAGTTGGAGAGGTAAAAATTAAACATACAATTTTATAACTTTATTAATTGAAAGGTGCATGTGAGAGTAGAGCTGTCAAGTGGACCAGCCCGGCTCGAAATTGAGTGGGCCGGGTCGCTTGAGCCCATGAACTGTAGCGGGTCGGGCCGGGCCGGGCTATGGATGAAAATTTTAAGTCCGGTCCGGCACATGATCCATGGCACGGTGGACTTCGGGTCGGACTGTGCCGGGCCGGACACGACCCAATATAAGAGGCTGAGCCATAATATATGTGACCAAGTGAGGTGAGACATGCACGGTGAAGCTGATGGCAACCACCTACATTTTTTATTAAGCTTAAGCTTGTGTATTGATGCATGCATGTATGTTGTTGCTGCAGCAACTTGCAACTATTGAAATGAATTGAATTCATTTTAGCTCAGGCATTCATTTCATTCCATTTCAATTCATCGCAATCTAATAAAAACAAATTTAACCTTATATTTCACATATACTAACTTTAGTAGCT
Organism: Iris pallida; assembly: GCA_029216955.1. Classification (NCBI taxonomy): domain Eukaryota; kingdom Viridiplantae; phylum Streptophyta; class Magnoliopsida; order Asparagales; family Iridaceae; genus Iris; species Iris pallida. Next base: position 7,123,939 of record JANAVB010019798.1, on the reverse strand, counting down.
ACTTTGTATTTGTGATCATCCTCATCAATTGGATTCTCCTCTGATTACAAAGGATCCATGATGTCATGTAATGGAATCACCTATAACCTAACTAACAAATTATTCGTTATATTTTATAATTTATATCCCCACCTAAGATAAAGGTGTTTAGTCACTTTCATGATGATTCCAAACAAACTAATAGTACATTGATGTAGAAACGGACCAATTCTTCTTTAATTTTGTCTTTTATATATATATATATATATATATATATATATATATATATATATATATATATATATATATATATATTATGGTTGAGTTCCAAGAAATATTCTGATAATAATTGAAAATGATTGCCGCGTATCCATAATAATAATAATCTATCCCAGCATCCATCACTTAAGGTGGTGTTTGGATGAAGGTTTGGTGAAGTATCCATAATGGGTTATGGCCGAGCCGAGGGTCAGTAGGCTAGTTTTGACAAAGAAAAGTCTGATTAGTCCTGGCCCAATTTGAAACGGGGTTCATTTTCTTCACGATTTACTCTTCATCGATATATCGATAAATTCTGATCATTTCTGGATTGGGTTCAGCCCAGCCCAGCCCAGCCCATTATCATGCCTACATATACTCAGTAGTAACTCAAGTGAGAAGAGATGTCCAAGTGAAAGTGGAAGGAAGAGAGGCTCACTTCGTTTACTCTCGACAGTTGAGTGTCAGTTCAAAGGGACAGCAACGTTTTCCCAGTAGGAATTTGAATGGCACAATGGCAAACTTACTGGGAACATAACCAGAATAAATATAGAAATATATCAGAGGACAGTAGGAATCAAGAGGAGAGGTGTAGCCTTAATTAGTCATTTTGTTCCTCTGGAAATTCCAGGAGGAGGAACAAGTCTAGATCAGCACACTATTCACTCCCTAAAATTAAATTAAATGGTAGCTTGCTGCAGTTGGATCAAACTTGAACAAAATCACTAAAGACTGGATTCAGACGTCACTAATCAATTTAAAAGAAGAAGAAAAAAATTCTGAGGGATGTCGAAAAGGTCAAGATATATAGAATTTTACTACAAATATATGGAAAGACTGTTTCCGCTACTCGAATCCACCACGTGTTCAAACACCAAGCATCTTCTGCCGGCATTGCCCTCAAAAGTCATGTACCAGCCAAGGATATGGGCACTCTTTATCAAGGAGTAAAACTTTGATACAGAAGGAGAAGGAGGTATCAAAGATACCTCCTTTGTATGACAAGTGGGCTCATCCTCAAACTTTAAGTCTACACGTTTTACGAAGTGAGAGGAAGGCCCACTTGTCATAAAAAGGAGGTATCAAAACTTTGATACTTCCATCTGTATCAAAAAAAATTCCCTCGATCAAGTAAAACACCATCCTGCAATAGTGGTCAAGTCACAGACAAGAACAGTAGAAAGAAAGCAAAACCTCCAAATTGAACTGTGGTACATGCATAAGACCTCCAGATTTACACTGAACATGAACTAGAGAAATCGGAGCAAACCCAATTATTCCAGATTGAACACAAGCGGCTCCTTTTTGTGTGAATTTGCTGAATTAGAGCTCTAACTACAAGCACAACTTCTTCCAGCTCCAATTCCAGTTGAGCGAACTGGCACTTTGTCTCCCTTAACTACATCCAAGTTAGACTGGCCTTACAATTCTCTCCATTTCTATTTTCTTCATTCTTCTGAAATTTCACCAAACCAATTGGTATAAAATTAGGTTGGAACTTGGAACATACTTCAGCATTTGAGAGAAGAAAAAAACTAACCATAGTTAATTTGAAGGTAAGCTTCGCGGATGGCAAAGGTTACCGAGAAAAGCACATACACATCGATTTAAATTTCCTTCAAACCCTGACCAAAGTGCCTCTGTAAGCCTGACAGAAAAACTGAAAAAAGAAGACACATAATGTTACAAAAGCAAAGAAGAAGAAATATTATCTCATAAAAATAACATCACAACACGCCAAAGGGCTGGGGCAGCGGCTCAAACCTATGATCAAACGCAGGGCTCTGGTCGAACTTGTCTTCAACACTATGCAGCCAACTCCATGTTCTTAGAGTCCTCTTCTTTCAGCATGAAAGCATCATAGCGAGAGGTCCCGTGGATATCCACCTCACCTTCCCTCGTCGCAATAGGATTCCCGACTGGGAGACTTAAGTAACTGCAAAGTCTCCATTCTCTGAGACAGCTGCACTGTAAGCTGGGGAAAAAGTTCCATTACAGCTGCCATTATCTAGCACAAGCTCATCACTGGTCTATGGCAACACAGGGTCTGACTTGCATGCTGGTCGGCCTTTTGGAGTGGTAGACCGGTTGCTCTGAGGAAACAGGGACGAGGCTTGGATGCCTCCCGTTCCTTGTCGGATGTCCTGTGATAAAGAAACAACTCACGATAAGTTTAATCAAATGGTGAGATTTTTATAGATGATGAGGGTGGGTAAGACTCGAGGTTACAAAGAAACATACCAAGGGACGCATATCTATCTCCTTAAACATGTGTGACACTATACCTACATAATCATCAAGGATGTTGTGCATCACCCTATACACCATTCTCGCACACGTGTACATGTGCTGCAAGGTTTAAAATGTGAACTAACGCTGATACATACTGGCCAGGTCGTATCTTCTCTGGATCGAACAAATCCACAACTGCAGGTTAAAATTGGTCTATCTCCGGTATCGGATTAATATTATAAAGATTTGGCTCTCTTTTTTTGGATCTTTACAGCCCAAAACTTGTCAAATTTAGTCACGACTTACCCATGTTGTCGAAAATATTTCCATCTTACCAACCATACCTTTTCAGAATAAACTGGTCAAAAGACTCGAAACCACCCAAAACAAGGCCGAAACTTTTACCAAATCTCAGCAAAATATGTATATTTGGCTTTACTTACTTTGTCATACTTCAAGAAGAAACTTGCAAGCCTGATAAGTTGCATATCAAGTACGCAAATCATGTCATAATTTCATAAAAATCATGCAGTTATTCACCAAATCAACATAAAACTACACAACTAATCCATGTAAATACATTTGAACTTTAACCTTACATTTCCTATATTTTGATAAATTCTAACATTTTAAAAATTTTATTCAAAGTTCTGAAACTTCACGCTGATATTCCAATTTGAGAAAGACAAAACTGCCGAAACTACCAATACTGATATTCATATAGAGGGTGTCTGTAGTGTCCCGTCCCACTCAGTCAATCGGAGGAATAGGAACGCCGACGGCGTTCGGACTTAACCTTGCAACGGTTACTCGAAGACATTGCTCGGTCGAGGCGACCGCTTGCTCAGGTGGGGTAGTTTCGGTGAACTTGCCTCATCTTTGCCTTCACATAATAAATCGCATGTTTTCAACTTGCACAAGTAGGTTTGATAATAAAAGAGACGAATCCACATAGCTAAAGGGAATAATCCCGACGGGTCAAATTGAGTTAGAATATGGAAAGGTCCAACGGTCGGCTTAGAGTTGGTGCACGGCGTGCTTTGAAAATGACACTCGATCCTTCGTCCCGTTGCTTGGGAGAAGGAAAGTTGGTTGAGTAGGCGAAGTTATGAACGTAGCCTAAGTCATAGGCGTCGCCCGCGTAAATGCTCGATAAAGCATGCACGCTTCCATGATGCAAGGCTTGGCATAGCCTTTGCTCGTCCCTTGAGTTAAGTTGTAGGCTTGGTGAAGTTAGGCTGAGTGATGGCGGTCGACCTAAGTCATTCCAAGTACGGTCCTACGAGTTCTACGGCTGAGTATAGCCACGAAGTCCTACGGTTTCAAAGCTAGTCGTATGGAGTATGAGTTGGGCGATAGTGTCGCGTAGAGCACGATGCACGGACTTAGAGTTTAAGGCATGAACCACGGTTGATTTGATGAGTTTTTGGAGAAAGGACTATCGAATAGGCATTGAGTTGAATGAAATGATATGGTAACATGGAAAGAATGCTCGCGACCATAGGTCGTCGAGGGATCCTTGAGGGGTCTCAAGGATAGAAGACTTGAACTTGGTTTTGGAAAGAGATGATAACACTGAGAGTACAATGACTGTGTGAGACGTCAGTTTGAGTGAAGGGTCTTGCATGGTCATTGGACAACTTGTCGACAAGGTAGAGTTTCCCCGCACGGCAACCTGTGGCGCCACGGGACCGATGCGGGCTAAGGAAACACGGTGATAGCTGTGCTGACTCGATAGCACCGGGTTAGTCGGGGACTTCCAGGGGGCTAGCTACCTTGCGCTGGAAGGGTCCCGGCCAACCGCAAGCTATGTGTCCAGGTATAGCTTGTTATGCTAGTGACCTCATATAGATGAGTCGGCATGGGCGGCGATCCGCGTATATGCCTTTGGACTGAGTCGAGTATTAGGTGAAGTGAATTAAGAGTCGAGTCGAATGCGTGCTCGGTCGGAAGACAATGTTTGGACCTAAGATTTGGCTGCAACGAAGACACCGTGCTTCGGCACGAGATGTGGCATCGAGTCCTATGTTGTCGGCATATAAGTCGCATAGTTATGGTTTGAGTTGTCATGAGTTTAAGTCAGGAGATGCCGCAAGGCAAAGTTGGTCGAGTGATACTTAGTTCACAAGTTGGATGGGTCAGTTGATGATTTAGTAGCAAGGGCCGCGAGACGGCGATATGATCGAGTCTCATTGAGTTGCGAGGCACGGCCTCAGCAAGGGTTTGTAGCACGGTCACACGGAAATGGAGCCTCATCGCGTAGTTGCGTCTCTGATTTTAAGCCGTAAGACAAACACGACTCGATAGGTTAACGTTGTTGGCACGACAAGGGTCTTGAGGCAAGGTATGAGTTAACGTTGTAGTTGCAAGCACGGGATGGTCTAACGACACAAAATAGGCTAGGCGTCGGTCATAAAACTGATCCTAAGACAAGACTAGAAAGACAATTGATAAGAGGGGACTAAGCTGCACAAAGTAAATCTAACGTGTTGGTTTTGTATGGGTGGACGAGGAGCTCATTCCACCAGTACAGTTGAGTACTGACACCCACTTAGTTTACATGTGCAGGCACAGGTAGAAGCTCGTGGCGCGGAGCTCGCTTGGATGCGTCGAGGTACGGAGTTCCTTGGCGATTCGAAGCGGGCGGCCGCATGAAGCAAAGACTTATACGGGACATAATGTATGAACATCGCCTTCCGAAGCTTTCGCTGGTTCAGAGACTTGTATTGAGAGATGAGAGAGATAGCTGAGTGACTTGTAATGTGAGATGAGTGAGATGAGTGAGATGAGTGAGCTTGAGAGATTTGTAATCTTGGCCTTGCGCCCTATTGTAACATTTGCTTCAATATCAATAAAAAGTTGCTTTTGCATAACTTGTGTTTTGTTCTAATTTCCGCTGCTATGATTCAATGTCTCTGCATGGGACTTCTGTGCGACGACCCCGTCGCAGCCGCTGAAATCGGCCGTTATGGAACCCGCCTTGCACGAGCGCAATCTAGACTCGTGCGACATCACGCCTTAGCGAGGACGATTGCTCCTACGGGAGCGGGACGTGACATAATGGTATCAGAGCACGGCTTTACGTCCTTGGACTATCGATTGAATTCTTTAACTCCGATGTTTCCGCAAACTCTGAATTGTTGCTTCCGCAAAGTTGAAATCGTTGGTGCGCTCTCTCTCTCAAATGTCCCACGGGATGTCCATACAATAAGTCTAACTATTTTGCAAAACGTAGGAGAACGGTTTTTGATAAAACAAAAAGATGGTTCGCGTAAGCACGATTGGCTAAGTCGGGCTGGACTTAGAAAAGTCGAGTGCGAGAATTGAATTGTGTCGAGCCAGAATGAGTTGAACTCGATTGAGTAAAATGAGATGACTATCGATAGGGGTGCTATCGAACGACGATAACGTCGATGCGATATAGATGAGCGTGCTTGGATATTGAGGAATGGTTCGAACGAAAAATTTGAAGAAGTCGATTTTGAATAGAGTGATAAGTTGAGGATTTGTCAAATGGCTTCATCCCTGAGTGGTGTATGCGATAGCCTCAGGGATGTCGATCGATCGATTGAGGATTCGGGGTGTCGATGAGTCTATCAGCAAGCGTCGCGCGTATGCAAAGCCATAGATTGAGTATCGATGAATAAGTTTTAGTCTTGAAGTTTGACGAGTGGATTCAAACAACCTAGAAATGACGCGCACGGAACGTGCACGGGATTGAGGATTACGCGAGTATGAAACACGAAAATGATTGAGTGGATAAATCAAATCGAGGAAAAGTTAAGGTGTAGCGAATGGATGACTTGATCGAGGAAATTGATACGGATCGTATAGGAAAAAGTTAGCACGACGGGAAGATGGCGTGCATGGAAAAGTGAATTTTGAAGTTACGCAATGACTCTAAGGATTGGATTGTTGCTCGATGATTTGGGTTAGCAAAGGATTGATGCGAGTTGAGGGAATACGTTGGTCGATGACTTAAGATAGACGGATGAACAATACGCGAATTTGTGTTTGAGGAATTTGATGTTGTGAATGATTCGAGGGATACTGATCGAACTTGATTTTGAATGTCGAGGAGATTATCCAAGTCGGACGATAGCATCATTCGCATGACTCGGAACTTGTTGCAAAGGAAGATCGTCAGGTTACGTATATCATCGATGGTATTGAGGCGTATCAAAGATCGATATGCGATAACTCGGGGGTACTCCGACTCGGCGAGTGACGATCGTGCAAGCATTATTGTTCGGTTGGATGCTATACTTAGGATTTTGATTGAGATGAATGCCGGATGAAAATGAAAGTGTCTTGATGGTTACGCGGATAACCACAGCGTCGACGATCTTGTCTTGCGCGAGCAACTCTAGCCTCGCACATGCGTTGCGTCGGATTTGGGGGCGATCGTTCCGCGTGAGCACTGACATGGTGATTCATGTCGCGTGAATGATCGAACTCGAAAAATCAGGATGCGACAATTTTGTTTGTCTCGACTTGTCGGTTTGATGCGAAGAAAAATTCGAGGATGTTTAGACTTGCGATTGATAAATAAAATAAATTTGAGGATTGAGTAGGTCCAATCCGCACATCGAGAATGAATTAGTCTAGACACAAAACAAGAGTTACGTTACGATGAGGACGACTATCCCGCGGGAGCGTGCATGGTGATTCATGCCCACCGTGGATAATCTAAATCGCGTGAGATCGGGGCGCAACATATTGTTAAGCTAGACGACCTCATGATCGATTTCGTGAATTGGGATAGATGACTTAGGGAATGTGGAATGTGAATTATGGATTAGAGATGAATTGTGTCGTAGCGTGCTTGATTTGAGAAAGATTGATAGGCGAACTATGTCGAACGTGTTCGAAGAGATAGACTATGCGAAGATGGTTCGTTGAACGAGCGATATTGAGATGTCGTGGAATTGGTTGAACGTAAGTTGTCGTAGGACGGCTTTGCTGAATGACTCGGACCCCGTGCGACGAATGTTGGAATGTGTGTAGGAAATCGATGCTCGATGTTTAGAAATCGAAGTGATGCGAGCTTGGGTAGAAAACCCCGTACTATCAATTTGGTTTGACCTTAGGATGGGGTCAGTGTTGATATTGTTGTTTGGGAACTATGATTCCAATACTGACGGAAAGACATAGCCTAGCAGTTAGGCAGACGTTCCGATACGGAGCGATAGGAATTGTGGAGGCACCACTCATGAGGCTCGGTTGACATGCATGTATATCAAGGACGCTTGAATACGTGCACGATCCGACTCGAGTGGTGATGGCGGGATTCGCTATCACGAGGCTTGGTTGAAATGCATGTATTTTGGGGACGCCTAAGATATGTGCACGATCCATACTAAGTGATACGTTGAATTCAAGTGAGACTTGAGGAACGGGGAAGTATCGAGGATTTTGAAATCGTAAGTTTTGAAGAAAGGATTGAGGGTAGCACGAGCGTGGCTCGGATTTGAGAAAGGCATAGGAGAATTGTGTGCGAGAGTTCGTGAATGTTGAGTAAAGTCATGAATGTTGAGTAAAGTGATAAGTCGATAAGTGTACTCAGTTAGTTTCGAGGACGAAACTTTTTCTGAGGGGTGTATGATGTAGTGCCCCGTCCCGCTCAGTCAATCGGAGGAATAGGAACGCCGACGGCATTCGGACTTAACCTTGCAACGGCTACTCGAAGACATTGCTCGACCGAGGCGACCGCTTGCTCAGGTGGGGTAGTTTCGGTGAACTTGTCTCATCTTTACCTTCACATAATAAATCGCATGTTTTCAACTTGCACAAGTAGACTTGATAATAAAAGAGACGAATCCACATAGCTAAAGGGAATAAATCGGAGGAATAGGAACGCCGACGGCGTTCGGACTTAACCTTGCAACGGCTACTCGAAGACATTGCTCGGTCGAGGCGACCGCTTGCTCAGGTGGGATAGTTTCGGTGAACTTGCCTCATATTTGCCTTCACATAATAAATCGCATGTTTTCAACTTGCACAAATAGGCTTGATAATAAAAGAGACGAATCCACATAGCTAAAGGGAATAATTCCGACGGGTCAAATTGAGTTAGAATATAGAAATGTCCAACGGTCGGCTTAGAGTTGGTGCACGGCGTGCTTTGAAAATGACACTCGATCCTTCGTCCCATTGCTTGGGAGAAGGAAAGTTGGTTGAGTAGGCGAAGTTATGAACGTAGCCTAAGTCATAGGCGTCGCCCGCGTAAATGCTCGATAAAGCATGCACGCTTCCATGATGCAAGGCTTGGCATAGCCTTTGCTCGTCCCTTGAGTTAAGTTGTAGGCTTGGTGAAGTTAGGCCGAGTGATGGCGGTCGACCTAAGTCATTCCAAGTACGGCCCTATGAGTTCTACGGCTGAGTATAGCCACGAAGTCCTACGGTTTCAAAGCTAGTCGTATGGAGTATGAGTTGGGCGATAGTGTCGCGTAGAGCACGATGGGCCTAAGGCACGATGCACGGACTTAGAGTTTAAGGCATGAACCACGGTTGATTTAATGAGTTTTTGGAGAAAGGACTATCGAATAGGCATTGAGTTGAATGAAATGATATGGTAACATGGAAAGAATGCTCGCGACCATGGGTCGTCGAGGGATCCTTGAGGGGTCTCAAGAATAGAAGACTTGAACTTGGTTTTGGAAAGAGATGATAACACTGAGAGTACAATGACTGTGTGAGACGTCGGTTTGAGTGAAGGGTCTTGCATGGTCATTGGACAACTTGTCGACAAGGTAGAGTTTCCCCGCACGACAACCTGTGACGCCACGGGACCGATGCGGCCTAAGGAAACAAGGTGATAGTTGTGCTGACTCGATAGCACCGGGTTAGTCGGGGACTTCCAGGGGGCTAGCTACCTTGCGCTGGAAGGGTCCCGGCCAACCGCAAGCTATGTGTCCAGGTATAGCTTGTTATGCTAGTGACCTCATATAGATGAGTCGGCATGGACGGCGATCCGCGTATATGCCTTTGGACTGAGTCGAGTATTAGGTGAAGTGAATTAAGAGTCGAGTCGAATGCGTGCTCGGTCGGAAGACAATGTTTGGGCCTAAGATTTGGCTGCAACGAAGACAACGTGCTTCGGCACGAGATGTGGCATCGAGTCCTATGTTGTCGGCATATAAGTCGCATAGTTATGGTTTGAGTTGTCATGAGTTTTAAGTCAGGAGATGCCGCAAGGCAAAGTTGGTCGAGTGATACTTAGTTCACAAGTTGGATGGATTAGTTGATGATTTAGTAGCAAGGGCCGCGAGGCGGCGATATGATCGAGTCTCATTGAGTTGCGAGGCACGGCCTCTGCAAGGATTTGTAGCACGGTCACACGGAAATGGAGCCTCATCACGTAGTTGCGTCTCTGATTTTAAGCCGTAAGGCAAACACGACTCGATAGGTTAACGTTGTTGGCACGAGAAGGGTCTTGAGGCAAGGTATGAGTTAACGTTGTCGTTGTAAGCACGGGAAGGTCTAACGACACAAAATAGGCAAGGCGTCGGTCATAAAACTGATCATAAGGCAAGACTAGAAAGACCATTGATAAGAGGGGACTAAGCTGCACAAAGTAAATCTAACGTGTTGGTTTTGTATGGGTGGGCGAGGAGCTCATTCCACCAGTACAGTTGAGTACTGACACCCACTTAGTTTACATGTGCAGACACAGGTAGAAGCTCGTGGCGCGGAGCTCGCTTGGATGCGTCGAGGCACGGAGTTTCTTGGCGATTCGAAGCGGACGGCCGCATGAAGCAAAGACTTATACGGGACATAATGTATGGACATCGCCTTCCGAAGCTTCTGCTGGTTCAGAGACTTGTATTGAGAGATGAGAGAGAGCTGAGTGACTTGTAATGTGAGATGAGTAAGATGAGTGAGCTTGAGAGATTTGTAATCTTGGCCTTGCGCCCAATTGTAACATTTGCTTCAATATCAATAAAAAGTTTCTTTTGCATAACTTGTGTTTTGTTCTAACTTCCGCTGCTATGATTCAATGTCTCTGCATGGGACTTCTGTGCGACGACCCCGTCGCAGCCGCTGAAATCGGCCGTTATGGAACCCGCCTTGCACGAGCGCAATGTAGGCTCGTGCGGCATCACGCCTTAGCGAGGACGATCGCTCCTACGGGAGCGGAGCGTGACAGTGTCTGTACTGAATCTACTAAGAGAAGTACTGCATTTTTCAACCTTGGGTGTATGCTTGTTCTTGCAGGCATATATATGCCTAATTGTGTTCAATCCATTTCCATTTCCATATCCTACTTTCCTTTTTTAAAGATTTACTACATTTGTGTGTATGCCATCATCTCGTAGTATGTATATGCCCCAATATTACTGTATAACACCATAATATTTAGAACTTCCAAGGAAGGTTTTAACCATAGTATCAGGGCCGGCCCTGGCCCAGGGCGGCCAGGGTGACCGCCCAGGGCCCCATAAAATTTGGGGGCCAAAAAAAATTAATTTAAATGTATATATATATTAGTAATCTTATATTGAAAATAGAACTAATATATAAATGATTCTCCTTTATCACAAAATATTTGTGGTGTAGTGGTAGTTTGTTATACTTGTACATACGAGGTCCTAGGTTCTAGCCTTGGGTGTATCATTTTTTAGTTCAATTTTTTTATATTATATATGGGCCCCGTTTTAAAATTTTGCCTAGGGCCCCTACTAACTCAGGGCCGGCCCTGCATAGTATAAGCCTTTATTTTATGCACATGCAACTCAGACAGGCACCAATTTTGTGCGTCCTAGTTCATTTTGCAGCATCTGTCATTACACCGTCTCCTTTGGACATATCGGCTCATCATGGCCACGCGGACCAGCATCAACAGATGAAACAAGTTGTTCATGAGGTCACCACTACAAGAGTAATATTTAAAAAAATACTTGACATCTATAGATACATCATGTCAAAAAGATTTTTTCAATAGAACTTATCACTAGTTCATCCTATGATGACATTGATTTTAATCCGTGTCATTATAATATTAATATGAGAAAAGAGGACAAGAAAACAAGCAAATTAAGCATGACAACTGCAGGTCAAAAGATCTGACCAAGTATACATCCAGATCAATTTGACCCAGTGCATCCTAGATCGAGTAACCAGGCCATCTGATAGAAATAATATAAGCTTGAATGCTTAAATATGATGTGACATTATTTGCATTAAGGAAGTATATTATATTCATATAATTTCTCAGATGTATATTAGGAAACTCGAAAAGATTATATATATCAGTGGTAGCATTTATTTGTGTGCAGAAAATAGCAGGTCATTTTGGACATCAACAAATGAATGCAGATGTTAGAAATAATGGACCATACCATATGCCTCAAAGCCATGTCAAGTGAATTCTTTGATATAGTCCTTCCAAATCCAGTACTTTCTGCGGCAGAAGTTGGCTTGGTAAGCCTTCTCACTCCACCATCTGGTGCTGCTGGCTTTTGAATCTCGTGAGACGCTTCGTGACCATTGCTGCTATGCAGTTTATTTGCAGTCCTTGGTGGGCTCTCTGGAAACCGGCTACTCACAACAGACAAGTAATTCCTCCGATTAGAACTAATAGGGGAAGCTGCCGCCGGGGGTGCCACTGCCTTGGAATTTGGACTTGCATGCAATGTCAATGACATTCCTGGTCGCGTTCTGCCTGCTGAAGCAGGCCTTTCAGGCAGCTTAGTCCTTTGATTCGGTGGCACATCATTCGAAAAATCCGGAAGATCAATTGGCCGCACTGGAGCTTGGGGACACTGACCAGGAGAGCTTGGACATGAAGCTGGAGCTGCCTGATTCCGAGTATTTGCAGCAGGAATCTGGCCAACAGATGGGTATCGGCCGCCAATGCTTGGAGCTGTAGAAGCTGCTGGTGTAGTCGGTTGACAAGTGGGGGTTGACAGGCGGGAGTTGGGGCGAGGATCAATATTTGTCTTTGGGTTTGAAGGAGTTTGGGGTCTGGAGGAGGTTGGCGTTGAGGGACTGGAATTATCCGACGGCCGAGTGATTCTATCCCCAGATATGGTAGGGGTTGGTCGTGTTCTGGTTGGTGTAGGCAAGCGAGATGCAATGGGGCGTGAAGCGGTTGAGGATCTTACAATGATTGATGTTATAGAGGGTCTTCCAGTGGTTGAAGTCGTGGAGGGTATCGCTGTCGTCAAAATGGTAAAGGGTCTTCCTGAAGTTGAGCGGCTGCCTAGAGTTGACGGCCGGGACGAAGTGACTGAGGCTGAGCTACTGTTGATCATCGTAGTTCTGTTATTATTAGAGAAAGAGCTAGCGTAGTTATTCGAGATAGATGGTCGAGTAACTGAACTGCTACGAACTGGCCTGGTGGAATGACCATTTTCTGTCTGAGATGTGGATAGCTGCAATATAGATGAATCATTCATATTTCTACTACCCTGAACTATCTAGCATGATGATTATACCAACAAAGCATTAAAAACAAATATATGACCAGAACGAAGTCTATTGAGAGAATTAACCCATGTGCTTGTAATTTATCCATTTTGACAGGCATCAGGAAACTGTGTGACAGAATTGGAGGAATTAGAAATGAACAAAGTTTTAGAGAAGCGGATGTCAAGACTGTAGCTAGACATTTATAAAGAGTTGCGAGAAAGAGTGCAGTGTAAAAAGTCCAAGGTATAAGCTTAGGATTGCCATTTTGGCAGCAAGCTTGAGTTAATAAATCAGCTAATTTTGTTAAGTAACCATCATGACAAGAATCTGCAGAGAATTTTGAGTTATATTTTCCTTCCGAATCAAAACAAAATGTAAAGCAACGAACTGTATTGCTTTCTCTTCTCATCTTTTTGCTTAGAGAAAATATAGAATTTTCTACTTCGCTAACATGCCAATGCCAGATGCTTGCTGTTACACCCAATGGTTATGAATTTTTTATAGATTCTTTATAGGTTATTCTCTGTGAGGAATCAGGTTCCACCAGAAAGGATTTCCAAAGACGAAAACAAACAACTCGCATTGATCAACAAATAAGTTAATCAGACTTGAAATACTAAATATATGTTGGGTTTTGGCCTTTGTATTAGAAATTTTAGTCCCACATCGGCTAGGCCAAAGGAGTTGTATCTCTATATATTAGCTATGCTAGTTTAGAGATGCACATGTGGTGTGGAGGTGCACATGGGAGTGCCATGTGGGGTTATTTTTCTAATAGAAAAAAGACTAAATAAACAACTGAAAGCATTCATGCTTTTTGCTCTTGGAAAATTTATTTCCATGGGAGCTAAGCCCCGTAGGGGCTTAGCGACTCGGACACGGACACGGGCACAGACTCGGGCTCATGGGCTCATGAGGCGTAATGTGGCGTTTTGTTGGCGCACTTTGCACTTAGCACAAGTGCAAAGTGTATCTTAACACAAGTAAACAGAGCCTGTTAGAGAGAAGAGAAGCTTTGCACCATCGTTGCTTTTGCACGGGAGTCCGTGTACGATCCGAGGAGTCAGAAGAGCAGAAGTGTTCCAAAGTTCTCCGACGAACTTGTTGGTTCCTGGAAGCTATTCGTGTGGGGGCGAATATAGCTTTGAGCAACGGTGATCATTCACCCCAGCAGGCCATCTTCCATCTTTCGTCTGTCATCTTCTTTGCTGCTGTGAATTACGAAATCTTTTTAGATTCTCGTAATATCATAACGAGATCTTCTTAGATCTTCGTTATACTTACGTAACCTTCCTAGAAGTGTTGCGTTGAAACATTGTTCTTACAATTGTTTCATATTCTCAGTTTTTCATCGAAAAATTATGCCCCGGCTCTAACAATCTCAAAGCTATATTGCTACGATGGAAAACTTTAATGCTTCACTCCTAAATACTGACTTTTGTAAGTTAGAAAAGTTTGATGGAGAGCATTATCAAGTCTGGAAGAGGAAGGTTTATCTCACTCTTCAACTCAGAGACGTTGATCACGTGCTTCTTGAAGAGGAACCTACCGTTCCAGATACTGGGTCTGCTGCCGCAATCACTGCGGCTACTAAACTTCAGGCCAAGTGGAGAAGGGAGAATAGCATTTGCAGACTGCTTATCCTGAATGCTATGGAGGATTTCCTAGCAGAATCCTACAGTAAGAAACCTATAGCCAGAGACATATGGGAGTCTCTAGAGAAACTGTACGAAGAAGACAAGAACAGGAACAAGATATTTGTGGTTGAAAAATATCACAAATGGCTCTTTGAGGACGAGAAGTCCATGTTGCCGCAGGTAAAAGAATTTCTGAAGCTGCGACAGAAGTTGGAAGACGAGACGATGCCCCTCCCTGACAAGTTTGTTGTTGGAGGGATTGTCTCAAAACTCCCCGCTGGATGGAGTAAGTTCTATGCAAACATGCATAGGAAGACGCTTGAGATCAGCCTTGAAGATCTCTTGCAGGAAATCTATGTTGAGGACCAGATGCGGGCTCAACTGAAGGTGGACACACTGTCCAAACAATTGGCTAACGCCAATCTTGTTCATACCAAGGAACTAAGGAAAAAGCAGACGGCTTCCCACACCAAGAAGAAAGACCCTAACAATCTGAACGTGAAGGGGACTTCCTTCAAGCGAAAGAAGGCAAAGTCTCAAATGCCTTGTTTCAAGTGTGGCAAGAAGGGCCACTTCAAGAATGAATGCAAAGCAAAGACCAAGCAATCAGAGCAAGGAGAGCCTAGTAAGGTATCTATGATCACTGACATTGTTGCTATGATTGCGCAGGTTGATGCGGTAGGGACTGACTCTGACTGGTGGGTAGACACTGGAGCCTCCTGCCATGTCTGCTCCAACAAGGAGTGGTTCACCACCTACACACCTACTTCTGAAGTGGTTACGATGGCGAACCAGGCACAAGCTGAAGTGCTCGGAATTGGGACAGTGGTATTGAAGCCGACTTCTGGCAAGTCTCTAACGCTTCAAGGCGTGAAGCACGTACCTGCTATCGCCAAGAACCTGATCTCAAGAGGCCTACTCTGCAACGCAGGCCTCAGGATGGACATCAATGCTGGCCAGATGGTGATGTCTATCAAGGGAACATATTTCGGAAAAGCTTTTTATACCGAAGGAATGTTCAAAATTCAGCTTGTAAATTAGTCTAATGTAATTAATGTAATTAATGAAGTCGCTCATTCTGCTTATACTCTTGAGTTGTGGCATAATAGGCTAGGACATGTTCATTGTAAACGAATAAACAAAATGTCTAGTCTTGGACTTATCTCCAAGTGTGGGGGTAAGGTAGAGAAGTGTGAAGTTTGTGCTCAAACAAAGATCACAAGAAAACCCTTTCCTCGGGTTAATCGAAGTACAGATCTTCTGGAGTTGGTACACTCCGATATCTGTGACTTCAAACAGTTCTCTACAAAGGCCGGGATGAAGTATTTCATAACCTTCATCGATGACTTCTCAAAGTATGCGTTCGTCTACTTGCTGAAGGCTAAAGACGAAGCATTCGAGAAGTTCAAAGAGTTCAGAGCCGAAGCTGAGCGGCAGACTGGACAACAACTCAAAAGAATAAGAAGTGATTGAGGTGGGGAGTACAGGTCTCATGAATTCAAATCGTTCTGCAAAGAACATGGAATTGTCAATGAGACTACGGCTCCGTACTCTCCTCAATCAAACGGAGTAGCAGAGAGGAAGAACAGAACGTTAACAAAAATGATTAACTCAATGTTGTTGACTGTTGGCCTTCCTAAGTGCTACTGGAGAGAAGCTGCATTGACGGCCACTTTTATTCTAAATAGAGTGCCTCATGCAACTTCAGACGTTACTCCTCATGAACTCTGGTTCAAGGTCAGACCTAACTTGAATGTCATTCGAGTGTGGGGGTGTCTGGCATATGTCAAGCTTCCAGATCTGAAGATTCAGAAACTTGTGACAAGGACTACAAAGACGATCTTCTTGGGTATGCCGAGAAGAGTGATGCTCGGAGATTTCTTGATATTGAGTCAAATCATATCATTGAATCTCGCGACGCAGAATACTTTGAAGACAAATTTGTAAGGCACAAGAATATTGTTCTTGCGGATGTACCGGAGAACTTTGAGGGTGCGCAGAAAACTGAAGTCTTCAATGAAGATGTGGTCCAAGAAGATGTTGTTGAAACAACGATTGAACCAGAACAAGCTGAGCCGTCAGCTAAGCGTATGAGGAGGCCGAAGGACTTCGGAAGTGACTTTGTTACCTATCATGTGGAAGCAGATCCGCTTCCCTATGATGAGACGACGAAGACCAGAGACGCGGTTTTCTGGAAGGAGACGATTGACAATGAAATTGATTCTATCACCTCAAATAACACTTGGGTGTTGGTTGATCTTCCTGAATGAGTGAAACCCATCGGATGCAAATGGATCTTCAAGAAGAAGATGAAAGCAGACGGAACTATTGACAAGTTCAAGGCTAGGTTGGTAGCCAAGAGATTTTCTCAGAAGCAGGGGATTGATTACTTTGACACGTATGCTCCAGTAGCTCGGATGACCACCATCAGAGTGTTGATTGCTCTTGCAGCAATACATAAGATGGTGATACATCAGATGGATGTGAAAACGGCTTTCCTAAATGGCGAGCTGACCGAAGAGATATACATGCAACAGCCAGAGTGATTTGTCGTCAAGGATTTTGAAGACAAGGTCTGCAAGTTGGTGAAATCTTTGTATGGTCTTAAACAGACTCCCAAGATGTGGCATGAGAAATTTGACAGAGTTATAAGGTCAAATGGCTACAGGGTCAGCGAGACGGACAAGTGTGTTTATACGAAGTTCGCTGATGGAAGAGGTGTGATCGTTTGTCTGTACGTGGACGACATGCTTATCCTAGGTACGGATATGAGCTGTGTCACGGAGACAAAGAAATTCATCTCGAGCAAGTTCAGTATGAAGGACTTGGGAGAAGCTGATGTGATCTTAGAGATCAAGATCATCCGGACAGACACTGGACTAGCGCTGTCACAGTCTCATTATATTGAGAAAATGATCACTCGTTATGGGTATCGGGATCTTCCAGGGATCGATACACCGTACAGGTGTGATCTGAAGCTGAAGCCTAATTCTGGGGAAAGTGTCAGGCAGCTGGAATATGCAAGCGTAATCGGGAGTTTGATGTATGCTACTACTGCCACAAGGCCTGACATAGCTTTCGCCGTGGGAATGCTGAGTCGTTTCACGAGCAACCCAGGTGTTGAACACTGTAAAGCTGTCAAACGGGTTATGAGATATCTCAAGAATACTCAGACATATGCACTGTACTACAGCGGAAATCCGCCGGTAGTGGAAGGCTTCAGTGATGCCAGCTGGTGCTCAGAGGTGGAGAGCGAGAGGTCCACAGGTGGATTCATTTTCACAATTAGTGGAGCTGCTATATCGTGGAAGTCGAAGAAGCAGACTATGCTCTCGCGGTCATCCATGGAATCTGAGTTCTTTGCACTTGATTCCGCAGCCGAGGAAGCGAAATGGCTTCGGGAGCTCATGTATGATCTTCCAGTGGTTGGGGCGCAAATACCGGCGATACCGATATACTGCGACAACCAGACGACTGCGGCGATGGCATCAAATGACCTCTTCAACGGGAAGAAGAGGACTGTGCGGTTGAAGCACAGGACAGTACACGATCTTATCAAAAGAAGTGTTATTGCAGTGATTGATGTTCGGAGTCGGGAGAACCTGGCGGATCCGTTCACCAAGGGCCTCAAGCGCCAGCTGGTCGATGACACAGCTTGTAAAATGGGTTTGAAGGCATTCTGATATTGTATTATTGTATTCCTACCATAAAGTTTTATGCTAATAGTTCAAAGAGAAATCTACTAGGCATCTAGCTTTTGGTTCAAGGGAGGACCACTAATCGGAAGAATATCAGAAACGGTAGGTACATGTTCTATTGGGCATGGAGAGGTTACGGACCTACAACCACTGTTGTCTACTGTTGTTTTCTGCGGAAAACAGATCCTGTGGGAAGGTTGGCTTAAATGTCTTAATGAGTTCTCAGGCAGAGTGAATGTCTGGTGTGCTTTACAGGAAGCACGGTAGAACAGCACTACAAGGAGTGAAACTCCATGCTACTGTGGGGTGACTCCACCATGAGCTTCCCAGGCATGGGATAATGCCTCGGCTTTGCTAGCCAAGTCACAGCGGCGTAGCACCGCAAATAGACAGTTAGCCTAATGTTGTATGTTAAAATAAAGAGAGGGGTAGTCAGCACTACAAAAAGGAGGAGTTCCTCATGTTACAGTGGCACGACACCACGATGAGGTACCCGGTTAGGGATAAAGCCTCGACCTTGCAAGTCATGTCGTTGTGGCGTAACACCGCAAGGGAGCCTAAGGCTTCATGCTGGGTAGTTTGGCACTACAAAGAGGTGGTTGCCTCATGCTACAGTAGTATGACACTACGATGAGGTTCCCGGTACGGGGTAAGGCCTCGGCTTTAAGCCATGTCATAGCGGCGTAGCACCGCAAGGGAAGCGCAAAGCGCTTCATGCCATATCTCTTTATAATGAACTCACCTATAGTGTATGGACAAAGAGATATCAGGCCGTCTCTTGAGGATAAACTTGTAGACGCCCAAAATTATACACTGAAACCAGGCTGGCACAGGACCTTTAATGTATAGCCAGAAGCACATATAACTACATTATGTAAGTGAAAAGAATTTCAGCTATGATGCAAAATTCAAGGCTTAGTCCATTCTTGTATTATAGTCTGTTGTTTGACCCATGCGGAAAAATTCAAGTCGTCAGCGACATCTCTCCTAATGCATGATGGGCAGTTACTGTGGGGAACAGTTATACCCATATATAGAGATATGTGGGAGATTGTTGGATTTTGGCCTTTGTATTAGAAATTTTAGTCCCACATCGGCTAGGCCAAAGGAGTTGTATCTCTATATATTAGCTATGCTAGTTTAGAGATGCACATGTGGTGTGGAGGTGCACATGGGTGTGCCATGTGAGGTTATTTTTCTAATGGGAAAAAGGCTAAATAAACAATT
The DNA here is from genome assembly GCA_029216955.1 of Iris pallida. NCBI lineage: Eukaryota > Viridiplantae > Streptophyta > Magnoliopsida > Asparagales > Iridaceae > Iris > Iris pallida. Next base: position 7,104,495 of record JANAVB010019798.1, on the reverse strand, counting down.
GAAAGCATTCATGCTTTTTGCTCTTTGGAAATTTATTTCCATGGGAGCTAAGCCCCGTAGGGGCTTAGCGACTCGGACTCGGACACGGACACGGACACGGACTCGGGCTCATGGGCTCATGAGGCGTAATGTGGCGTTTTGTTGGCGCACTTTGCACTTAGCACGTCAGCATCGTCGCTAGGCGCATAGTGCGCTTTAGTTGCGCTCGTTGCACGAGCCACTTGCGCTACCACGTTGCGCGCCACAGGTTGCGCTACCACGTTGCGCGCCACAGGCTGCGCACAGGTTGCGCCAGGTTGCGCACAAGTTGCGCCAGGTTGCGCGCAGGCTACGCACAGGTTGCGCCAGGTTGCGCAAGTGGCGCAATGTGCGCATTGTGCGTGTGGCGCAAGGTGTGCAAGGTGCGCAAGGCGTGTGGCGCAAGTGGCTCTGTGCGCAAGGTGCAAGGCGCGCGGGTTACTAGAGTGGCGCAAGGTGTGGCGCAACTTGTTTCAGATCGTGCCTGTGCATGATCTGAGCGGTTACTGCACGTTCGGAGTGGTTATTAATACGTCCCGAATGTTGTGCTAACCAGACAGTTGCTACTCGGGCCTATATAAGGTCTCCTCTCTCTCACAGGCAGGGATAATAATACAGAACACATTCAGAGAGTTACAAAAGTTTACAAGTGTTTCTTAACACAAGTAAACAGAGCCTGTTAGAGAGAAGAGAAGCTTTGCACCAGCGTTGCTTTTGCACGGGAGTCCGTGAGTGTTCCAAAGTTCTCCGACGAATTTGCTGGTTCCTGGAAGCTATTCGTGTGGGGCGAATATAACTTTGAGCAACGGTGATCATTCACCCCAGCAGGCCATCTTCCATCTTTCGCCTGTCATCTTCTTCGCTGCTGTGAATTACGAAATCTTTTTAGATTCTCGTAATATCATAACGAGATCTTCTTAGGTCTTCGTTATACTTACGTAACCTTCCTAGAAGTGTTGCGTTGAAACATTGTTCTTACAATTGTTTCATATTCTCAGTTTTCCATCGAAAAATTGTGCCCCGGCTCTAACAATATAAGGGTCAAAGTTCATATTAGGAAGCCAAGATAATTAGCAGCATAGCAACACCTATCTCAGCATAAAAGAAACATAAAATGCTGAATCTGTGCCTATTTAACATAGTCGTTCTATACCTATATTACATTACGAGGAACGATTATATGAAACTAGTTTATTCCATAAAGGATCAATAGTTGCTGTTTCTGAAAAACATAATAAATTTGTCTTCTACAAAACTTCCTCAAATCTTGAAGAGAATTGAGCTGCAGAGACCTGGATCTTTATTAAGGGGAAAAAAATCACAGAAAGTCAAAAAGGTGGCAGTGATATGGTTAAGTATGCTGGCACTAATATTCAACACACAGAAAGCTGCATGATGTAGAATGTAAAAGCAGCAGAAGTTACCTTCAAGACCTAATACAGGGGAAAAAAAACATGGATTTCAATAGAAATTACTACGAACCAAATGAAAGATGACACTTACCCTTGAAGGTCTCGTATTTGATACTGATCTAACAGTAGTTCTCCCCCTTGGTGTTGAGGATAGTGGACTTGGCTTATCACTTTCCTTAGCAGAAGCGGACGGAAACAGAGGACTTTCAGGAGGAGTCAGGAGCCTATCCATTTCAAATTCAAACCAACAGGTGGTTAGCTATGTAATCCCATGGAGCATAACGTCGTTCAAGTAATAACTGGCACATATGAAGAGCATAAGAACATTAAGGATAATTAAAGAAAAATATTTCTTACATAGTTGGTACCATTCCCCCAGAAATTTGGGATAATTTGTTTTTGTTGCTGTTGTTGTTTTGGACTATGTGGCAACCTCAACGAAACTCAGAAGATTACAGTTACATTAAGTTGCTTAAGTTATAGCCCAACCAAATACCATAAAGTAAACCAGATTTCATTCCCTGTCCCATAAGGTTCCATGTTCTGGTAACCTTCAGATTAAGGTATTGATCACATTGTCTTAACTAATGTAGGTTCTATTGGTTTAGTACCAAAAAAACCAACTTCTGACCAAATGGATCTACAACACTCATTTAAGGAGGCTCAGTAAGACCGATGGGAATCACTGGATATTCATGACAAGTTGTCCACCCTAGACAAGTGTCGAGTTCACGTGTACATGACATGAAAGCAAGGAGATCATAGCGAAGTCTAAAAGGCCATATAGTTCATCCCATGTTAGAAATAAATTTGGACAAAGATAAGAGAAGGTTTTTTCTAAGGGCACCACCATTATTGCTAGGGGGCAACCCTTACTTGGGGGCAGCCCAAGGAGGTGGAGATTTTGCTAGGGGGCACCCAAATTTTGCTGGGGGCAGCCCAACCCCCCAAACCCTTCATTCCTTCCCATAACCCATTCTACACTCTCTCTCCACCAAAAGAAAAAAAGAGAACTCTCCCTCTCCCTCTCCCAAAACCCTACTTTCTTCTCCTCCACCACTCCACTCCCAATTCCTCCACCAAGATTTCTTCAACAACATTCGTAGATCCGAAGAGATGACACGCAAGTCGAAACAACCGGAATCTAGGTACGTTCTTCCCTAATTTTTTCAAGAATTTTGTACATTCTATTCAAAACCTTAGAATATTTTTAATTCTCTAAAAAGTTTTGATAAATTAGGTTTAGAATCTCTTTATGGTTCATGAAAGGAATTTTCGAACACAAGAAACCCATATTTTATCTTGAAATCCTAACCCTAGAAGACGACAAACGAGCATCTGTTTTGGTCGTTCGGGTTTGAATACAGTAGGACTGTCAGGCCTGTGACAGTCCTAATGTAAAGCAGGACTGACACAGTCCTGGCAGTCCTCTTTCATAAGAGTTTTCCATGTTTATAGACTTAATTCACTTATACTTTCATTTACAGTCTCAAAAGGTGAAGGAATTGGCCCAGACACTCCGGAGAGGTTGCCAAAGTGACACTAGTGTCGCGGTCGCCAACGAGCTTGATCACATCGACGACGTGGTCGAGTTCCCCTTCATGAATAATAGAAAGTCTCGTTCAAAGGCCCGGCATGATATGTAGTTGGATGTGAAATGATCATTAGTTGGATGTAATCTGGATGTTTTTGTAAAGATGTTTTTGTTGTTTGAAACTTGAAGGATATATTTGTTGTTTGGAAACTTAAGTTGTTGGACAGACTTTTGAAGGATATGTAGTTGACACTTATGTTGTTTTTTTGAAGTTGGATATTTTGTCTGATATGTAGTTGTGATTTATGTTGTTATTTATGTACTTGTTGGATATGTAGTTGTTATTTACGTTTGGAAACTTAAGTTGTTCGCCAATTCCTGATATTCTTGATTTAGTATCAGGACTGCCAGCACACTTATGTAGGACTGCCACGGTCCTAGCAGTCCTAGTTGAAACCCTCTGTGATGAGAGTTTCAAAATGAAACTCTCTGTCACAAATTGTTTCAAATAGGACTGTCAACACCGTGACTGTCCTACTTTAAGTGTAGGACTATCAGGGAGGTGACAGTCCTATTTATAACTCTCTGTGATGAGAGTTTGAAACTGAAACTCAACTCTCTGTCACAGAGAGTTTCAATTAGGACTGCCACCCCCCTGGCAGTCCTACACAAAAGGAGGACTGCTAGCACTCTGGCAGTCCTACATAAGTGTAGGACTGTCAGGGGGGTGGCAGTCCTATTTGTAAGTCATTGAATTAATATTTGTTTGCGATTCTAAAATTTCGGCAAAAGTACTAAAACGGAGGTCCAAACATCATTTTTTTTGCGATTCTAAAATTTCGGAAGGCCGTCTAAAAGTGAAGCGGTTAATCTCAGGCTCCTCGAAGATACGCTCATTTTGCGACAAACCGGACCTCGTTTCGACCTCCCAGTCAAAAGTTATGGCCCTCCAAAGTTTCAACTGACCATAAAATGCACTGGAATGACCATTTTCCGTCTTAATTTACACGGAGAATGACCATTCTCTGTGTAATTTAGCACGGAGAATGGTCATTCCAGTGTTAAAACGCAGGAGAATGACCATTCTCCGTCTTAATTTACACGGAGAATGGCTATTCTCCGTGTAATTTAGCACGGAGAATGGTCATTCCAGTGTTAAAACGCAGGAGAATGACCATTCTCCGTGTTAAAAACACGAAGAATGCCATTCTCCGTGTTAATTTACACGGAGAATGGCCATTACCAGTGTTAAAATGTAGGAGAATGACCATTCTCCGTGCTAAATTACAGAGACTTACAAATAGGACTGTCAGGGGGGTAGCAGTCCTGAATCCTGATACTGGATCAGATAGCCATTCTCCGTGCTAAATTACACGGAGAATGGCCATTCTCCGTGCTAAAACACAAGAGAATGATCATTTATATAACAACAAGTTTCAATTATGACTGCCAGCATCCTGGCAGTCCTCCTTTTGTGTAGGACTGCCAGGGGGGTGGCAGTCCTAATTGAAACTCTCTGTGATAGAGAGTTTCAAAACTCTCAACACAGAGACTTACAAATAGGACTGTCACCCCCCTGGCAGTCCTACATTCAATTAGGACTGTCAGGGTGCTGGCAGTCCTAATTGATACTTGTTGTAACAGCAAGTTTCAATTAGGACTGCCAGCACCCTGGCAGTCCTAATTGAATGTAGGACTGCCAGGGGGGTGACAGTCCTGATACTGGAACGAAAACTTTAACAAATTGGTATATTTTGCCACACATATTTGCACATATGTAAACACATATAACACAAATAGCACACATGTAAACACATATAGCACACATGTAAACACATATAGCACACAAGTAGACACATATAACACAGATAGCACACAGGTAGACACATATAACGCAGATAGCACACAGGTAAACACATATAACATACTGAACTTAATATTTCACTGTATACAAAATTTATTCCATATAGATTAGTGGACTTCATATTTCACTGTATACAAAAGTGATCCTCCATATGCAAAATGTCAAACTGTAAATATATCCATACTCAATCGATTTCGACGTCGTAGTGGTCAGCCACCACAGTTTGTCGTCTCGGGCGATTTCGGGCCGATCTGGATATCACTAGAACTATGTTGTTTTTCCGTCCAACTTCTCGACACCAATGTACCGCACCCTCGCTTGATTCAAAACAAAGATCGGTCCAGAATAAATGGGCTACATTGACTGCAATTGAAACAGGTACCGCAAAATCGAAAGATCTCAAGTCCTACAATAGAACTTAAAAGTTAATACAATTAGACATCATAAAGCAAATAGGTTTCATAGATTAGGACTGCCAGAGAGGTGGCAGTCCTTCACATATGTAGGACTGTCAGGCCCCTGGCAGTCCTACATATGTGAAGGACTACCACCTCTCTGGCAGTCCTAATCTATGATCGGGACTGCCAGAGAGGTGACAGTCCTCTGTGTCACAACCCGATTTTTCATCCGATGAAAAGTTAAAATTTAGTTACCAAGAGGGCTTCCGATGCATCAAAGTGTTCTTCGGACGTGGCGGGAAGAGAGTATACAACATTTGATGATCCCGGTTGTTCCATGTTCAATATTTTTCTACATTAAACACATAATTCAACTTTTTATATGTGAAATTTATGTTTAAAACATTAAACATATATTAATTTAATTCGATGACTTACCAATAAATGAGAGAAGTCAATGACCTAGAATTGAGGAAAAAATTTGGGATAGAATTCAATGACCTAGAGTTGAGAGAAAAATTTGAAAAAAATGTAGGTTGGGGAAAAACTTGGGGTTAAATTCTTTGACCTAGAGTTGAGGGAGAGAAAAAAAGAGTCGAGGGAGAAAAGAAAAGAGTAGAGGGAGAGAGAAAAGAAAACAAAAGTTGGTATTTATACCTTTGCTTGGGCTAGCCCCAAGTAAAATAAATTGATGGCAAGCTTGTAATATTTTGAAACATTTTTGGGCTAGCCCCTAGCAAAAAGGATGGTGCCCTTAGAAAAAACCGAGAGAATACCATCATCTTAAGGAACTAAGTTTCATCTTTGAGGTACAGTACAAACCAGCGATCCAAGATACAACGCATTTGAAAGTTACATTAACACATGAGATAAACTATAATCCAAGTAAAAGATGACTGCCGAAACACTAAAGATCGAATGTTACTTGACGGTCAGATAAATATAGTCGGTTGTACTTAAATCTCTGCATATTAGTGCCCTGTGTCAGGCACGTGTCGGACACCACAAAGGCACTCCAAAATGCACCAGGAAATGCCAAAACCAGTAACATGCTTACCATGTCAAATAATCATTCGCATGGTTCCTCTTTTTCTATTAATCATTATTTCATTATACAGTTCTTATAAGTAATCATTAACAGCAGTCTCTGCATTGCCAAAATTCACGGAAATATTCAAGTTGTGACATAGAAATTTGATATAGAAAAACCTAGAAAGTAAATTTTAAACTATTTTCTATAAAGAAGACATATTTATCATCAATTTCATCAAATCAATTACCAATCATAATCATGCTTCCCGATCTCCGCATCTAGCAAATCTTCCATCCCGCCCCTCCCAATTCTCGCTGCTCCCACTGATATCCTCTCCAATCTGACGCCTTCTGCAAGGAAAATTATCCATCAGTCCAAAATACTAAAAAGTAAAAAAAGAACAGGAAGTATCAATACAAATAACAGCTGAAAACAAACCCTAACCTACTAGAATAATTAACCGACACGAAAACACAAAAAAACTTCCAGCAAAAAAAAATAAAAAAATCAGATCGCACGCACCGTTGTGGCTGTTGGATCCAGCGGCGGGGGAGACCGGGCCAGCCGCCGCGGCGGCGCTTCCGGTGTAGGCGCGGGTGCTGGAGAAGAGGTCGAGTTCGAGGGCGTCGTCGCCTTCGGCGGCGATCCGGTCCCGCCGGAGCTGGTGGGACCCGGTGGAGACCCTCCTCCCACCGGCGGTGGGCTCGACTGCGAACCGGTTCATTGTCGCCAGGAGCACAGAAGCATTCGGAGCTCCTGCTCTCCAATGGCGACCGACGGACCGATTCTTCTTCTTCTTCTTTCGATCAGAGAGAGTGAACTTATTTTTTTTTCGATTAGATCTAGGGGTGAGCATCGGTTCGGTTCGGTTCGGTTCGGTTCGGTTCGGTTCAAACCGAACCGAATATGTGAAAACCGAAATAACTGTAAACCGTATTTTTCAAAACCGAAAACTGAACCGTTTTTATAAAAATCGAACAAAACCGAACCGAATTAATTCGGTTCGGTTTTCGGTCGGTTCGGTTTCATGGACCAATGTGCATGGCCTTCAAGTTTTTAGCAAAATGAGCCTATTTAAATAAAATAAAAATATATATATATATGACATTATTGTATTTATGAATTGTTATATTACATAGAGTGAAAGATATTAGTATATATAGATTGAGGGTAGATAGAGACAGTGCTCAAAGAAGCACCGACATAGAATAGGAGAAGAGAGTGCGCTCAGTTAGAGATTGATAAACACTAGTATATGTATATTGTGGGTAGTTTGATAAATTAGTAAATCTAAATCGGTTTTCGGTTCGGTTCGATTTTTCGGATGAATAACCGAAAACCGAACCGTTATTTCAAATTTTCAAAATTTTAAACCGTAAATCGAACCGATAACCGAAAAACCGAACCGTTTATCATATTTCGATTCGATTCGGTTCGGTTTTTGGTTTTCAACCGTTATATGCTCACCCCTAATTAGATCCGAATGCGAAGTATAAGACTATTTCGGTCATTTCAAGCTTGAGTTTGAGACATGCATGACGCATCTGAGTTTGAGACACGCATGACGCATCTGTGCACCTGTTAGTTGTTAGAATATAAATAGACGTTGACTGTATTGCCCCTGGGATTTGTTTTTCTTTTTTTTTACGTGACAAAAAAGTGTCATGTTACCGCCTTTTTATTCTTTCTTTAGCTGTTCTCTGGTACATGTGATCCCAGTAGGGCCTAAGAACTAAAGTACATGTCTTTCTTTCTTTCCTTTTTTATATTATAAATAATAATATAATATATAGATAATTTTTAAAGGTATTCTGTCAGTCTAGTTCTAGAACTTCTACATAAAATAAGACTGCCAACAAAGATATTTTTATGGTTCATCCAAGAATTTCAATTTAGCAATTAAATTTTCGGTGGTCGATTTTGATATTGTTTTCGATTGCGATCAGAAAAAATATAAAGAATAACATTACTTTAGGGAGCATGGTGCACCTGGCAAAATGATGGGTTAGAAACACGCATGGAACAGAACAAATCGGTTGCTCGAAGGAACCCCCTTCCAATCTAGAAGCAGCAACTAAGCAAAGTCAAGAGGCAAACACTAAAAATATGCCAAGTCTGTATTAGTTAGTTGTAATTGTTGTTAAAGAATTAAAACAACCTAAGGTTCTTCCGGACAGCATGCATGCCTGCTTCCTGGAAGATGGCTGCAATCTGTGGAAAATATCATTTTGAACAAAATACTCATTATGGTCAACAAACAGTTGCATTTTTGGAGAAATTTCTACTTATTCTAAATCTTGCAATTGATTAAAAAAAAAAAAAGACCCGACTATACACACCTCAACACTTATTTAGCACATCCCATTTTTAAGCAATAAGCATTCTAAGTTTCTAACTTAAACGAGCGGCTCGCAAGCCGCCGAGCTCGAGCTCAAACTCACGAATTTATAGACAGCTGAGCTTGAGCTCGACTTTAGACTCGATCTTGAGCTCGAGCTTTAATTGCTTTTCCTTAGAGAGGCAATCCTGAGGAGGGTGGTGCTCGCTCAGAACTCGGCTCGTTAACACCCCTATTCTAGTAGCTATGGGAACACAAAAGAGTATCAGCTACAGGAAGCCAACTTCACAACCTTATTTGGCCTAAACAACTATACATCAAATCTAGATTCCGATTGTTCACTGTAATGTAATCGTAATCGCAATATAATTAAATTTAAAAAAAATTCTATTTGATTACATTGCGATTGCGATTACATTACAGTGTACCAAACGAGGCCAGTTTCTTCTTTTAGACCCCCAATGTACAAGCTAGTAAGATAGGATTCGTCACACATGTTTTGTCACAAAATATTTTTCGTCACAAAAAGTGAAAGTGAGATGTAAGTACAAATTAGTATTAATAAGTGGAATAAAAATGTTATTTGTAACTATAAATTAATGTTAATAAGTGGAATGAAAGTCAAAAAAATCCTATAAAAATCAACAACTGAGAAAGTGTTACTTGTTGGACATCCTGACTTCACAAACCCAAAATGACTCGAGTATGATTCGATGCTTACATTGTTCAAACACAAAACAATCATGAAGATCCTTAACACAAACACAAATATATATTTACAGCAACAACGAAAACAATAGCAATACAATCAAACTCACCCAATAATGACTAACCAAACACACAATCTCGGCATCAAGAAATGGAGAACCGCCTCCTCCTCGGCTTAGCTACAACGTCCACCCCGACCTCGTCGGCCATGTTCAGCGTGTCCTTCGATCCCTGCCGGAAAGGGTTCAGCTTCCCCAGCTTCTTCGACACTGACGAGAAGAACGTCGTCTTCTTCTTCCCCGCCTTCTTCTCCTTCTCCATGTCCGACAGGAACATCTTCATCCTCGTCAGCTCCGACCGCAGCGCCTCGTTCTCCTTCATCAGCACCGCGTCCCTGCTCGCCTGGCCGCGCGCGGACGCAGCCGCGCTCAGCGACGGAGCCGGCTCCTCCGCCGCACCGCTGCGGATCTTGAGCTGGTCGTAGTAGAGCGCGTGCAGCACGACCTGCAGCGGCAGCCGCTTGTTCTGCGACGCGTGGAGCCGCGCCTCGTAGGAGAGGCGGAGAGGGTCCATCACGCTGCACACCTTCTCCTTCTCCAGCTCGTCCAGTGCCGGATGAGCCTGCCAAGTATTTTTTTAGGGGTGAGCATTATTCGCTTTTTGACCAAAAATTGAACCGAACCGAATAAGGGATTCGGTTCGGTTTCAGTTTTCAAAATACAAAAAATTCTGTTTCGATTTAAAACCGAAAATCGAATAAGAATTATACAATTATGTAAATATTCTCAATTTAAAAATGTGTTGAAAACAATAATTCTATATATTTTGAAAACTGGGATTATATATTTCTTAGAATAAATATATAATCCTTAATCCTCAGTCCCGCGAACTGCCGAAAGTAATGTACCTTCAAGAAAATATCGATAGCCCTGTAGAGGTCGTCGTCGAACCTCCTCGCCGACTTGGGCAATGCCCCTGCCACCCCGACGAACTTGGAGACGCCGAGCTCCTCGTCCGTAGCGATCTCCCCGACGAACGCGTCCACCGTCCTCGCCACCTTCTGCACCGCCGCGGAGCACAGGGTCCCTCCCCCGAACACCCCGCCGCCTTCCTTCTCCACGAACCCCGCCACTATCCTCCTCACGCTGTCCAGGTCCGCGACCCGCTCGCCCGAGCAGTCCAGCGCGACCGTCAGCAGGTCCGCAACCGTGGCGCCGTCGAGGTCCGCCGCGATCAGCCTCTCCAGCTCCCCCCTGATCTCGGCGCAGGACTTGAGGAAGATGGCCGCGCGAAGGAGGCAGCAGAGGAAGCTGGGAGGCAGGGCGGTGGCGGTTCCTCTGAGGAGGGAGACGACGGAGTCGAGGAGGGAGAGCTGGCGGGTTCGGACGTGGGCCGGGGGGTCCGAGAAGGGGAGGGCGGTGTTGAGAGGGTGGAGGAAGTCAGGGAGGGCGTTGACGGCGAAGGTGGTGACAATGGAGGACAAGGTTTTGGCAGAGGCGCCGCGCGTCTTCATGGAGATGAGGATGCGGAGGAGGAAGGGTGGGGGGAGGGAGGCGACGTCCGAGAGCCACCAGTCGGCTGGCGAGCGTGTCGGGAAGTTGGTCTCGTTGCAAACCTGGAGAAAGAGAGGAGAGAAGAAAGAAAAAAAAAAATTAGTCGTGTCTAATTAGTCTAACAAAATCTAAATCATATTCAAAACGACTTCAATCAGAAAGCTTAATTAAGCTTCTTGGTCAAGTTACTTCTTCATATAGAGAGAATCAATGCCAATCGCCTCTGGCCCAAATGGCTCAGGTGGGAGACATTCGGCCCATCTACCCGGATTTGAACTGGGGATGATGGACGAAGCATATTATTCCTTCTATTTATAAATTTTTTTATTTATAAATGATGAGAGTTGAAGACACATGGTCCAATAGTCATACAAAAACATCATGTACAAAGTCACAGACGTTACGCGGACATCGCAATACATTGATTTTTTTTTATTTTTTTTTTGAAGCAACAGATAATTATGGCGAACTCGTCTCCAATGGGGCTCGAACTCCGACCACTTGTGCCGCATCCATCTTTCTTAACCACTAGGCTAGAAGTCATTGACCCAGACATATATCCAATATATGTTCATTAAACACCAATTTAACACGCAAAAGTAGCAATAACAAATTAGGAGCTAATTTTCGTAAGGGTTTAAATCCTCTCTTCAGATTTCCAATACTATACAAGACAAGAGTAATCTAGAAATTAACCTAATACAATACAACTACTAGACAATAAATTATATATGGAGGTTTAACCAACAATCAAGAAATTATATCTTAAAATTTTCATTCTTCTATAACTGATTTATTTCGTAATTAAATTTCATCACTATACTTCGACTGTTCTCTCTCTATAAATTGCACAAAGAAGCCAAATAATAATAATAATAGCAATAGCAACAAACCTTCAAGCTTATGGCATCGACACATTTTTGGACAATCCCCACTTCCTCCGCCACCGGACCGAGACCCTCGCACGCCCTCAGCACGACGACGGCGGCCGGCAGCAGCCTCAGAGCGGCCTGTGCCAAGAACTCCTCCGTCCGACGAGCCAGGTTCCCGTCGCAGACCCTCTCCGTCATCTCCAGGTGCTCTGCGGCGCACCGCAGCGCCGCCACGTTGTACACCGTTATCTCGAAGTTGATGCCGTAGCAGAACTTCACTGCCCTCTCCAGCGCCTCCTCCCCTCCGGGGATGCCGGAGAGGTCCATCCGGGTCGGGTTCGACTCCAACATCTTCCTCCGGATGTACCCGCTTTTCGCCACCATCATAAACTGGTGCATGCAACAACAAAGATCCGTGAGGGGTCTCGCTCCGACGGCACTGCCGTCAAGGACGGAACCAGAAAATCGAGTTTGGGTGGACTGGGGTAGGCTAAGTGTAGACTATTTCACATGAAAAAAAATTCAAAAAAATTATATACATGGAAAAAAAAAAAATTGGGGGTGGGCTGGAATCCACCCCAGCGGGTACGCCCTTGGCTGCTGTGCTCCGCACGTGCGTGCACAACTGGTGCACGGCCGGAGCGAGCATTTTCGTAAAAATTAACAAGTTTGTACCTTAAACTATTATATGTGACTATACTTCCTGTAATTTGCATCCCTTTACAACTTGCTACCTGATATTTATTTGGTTTCATATTTCTTAATTAATATACCCTACCTTATCCACTGTAGTAAATCGGGAAAAGTTGCATTATTTTGTTACAATTTGCAAATCTGGAAAAATAAAATCATAATATTTAGTTGCAAATTGTAATAGTTTAGGATACAAGTAATACCTAAAAGGTAGAAAGTTACAAATCACAAAAGGTTATGTATAGATCTTAAAATTTGTTTAGTAGCTAGCCTAAATCGATCATGCTAAAAATAAGTACAAAAATATAAGCTTATAATAACATCAACTGACATCCATACTATGCATGCTAAAAATTTAGTCAAATAAGTATTTAACCGGAAAATTGGGTGTCCGTTCGTGTCGTGTCGTGTCATGGAAACTTCAAAACATATTCCAAATAATAATTGGTTTTACCTTGTGGACTGGAAAATTGTTTTTCCAAACTTGGAGAATCAAATCAGTGGGAACTTCTTGAGAGAAAACCCTGCACGAAGAAAATAAATCAGAGATTAATTAGTTGACGCGAGAAATTGTATATAAAAACAAAGGTTACGAAAGGTTGAGTTGATATGTATATGCACCAGTGGTCAGTTCTTTCCATGGAAGAAGAGAGAGTACGGGAAGTGGGAGTGGCCATGGCGGGGAGGAAACTGGCGGCCACTGCAGCTTGGAAGTGGAGGAAGTGAGCACTTTCTGCAGCAGTATCAAGTAAGTGTACGCAATTTGCTTTCGTTTTGAAGTTTATAAAGCGAGAGTGAGCTTTGGTTGTGTGGTGTTGCTTTGGTCCACATGCACGAACACGTTCGATTGATTGATCGGTCACTGTTTGTAAAGGTTGTGATGTTCGGATTAGCTAAAAGTTTAGGCTAGCCAATTTCTGGTAGTTCATGACTGCCACAATTTCTGACAGTTCTAAATACTTTATGGATTGTCAGAAAATGTAGCAGTCCAGTCAAACACGAAATGGACTGCCAGAAAAATACCAGTACTCCATAATATTTCTAGGACTGCCATAATTTGGCTAGCCTCCGATCAACTTTTGTTGTGCCCTTATAAATAGCCAAAGTTTAGAGAGGGGAGACAGAGTTTCTTTCATGTGTACAATTCTTCTGGCTCTTTCTTGGCTGGGCTTGGCTCAGATTAATTAGCTCACAATCTTGTATGAATCAGTATGTGATGCTTGTGAAAAGTGGAAGTCCATCCCATAGAACAATCCTGACTTCAACTGACAGCCTTGCAATGGATTATGTATGGTCGATGGTCTTGCGCCTGTAATGAGCTGATATGTGGTCCAGTGCAGTAAGTCATAATATTTATTGTTGGGATAATAAATTATTATACATTTATACCATGAATAGTTGTATGGAAGAAAAAAAATTGTATGCAAATTTTATTACTTTGATTCTTAAACATAAATGATATACAAGTTGACATAATAATATCATGTTTATAAAGTAATCAAGGGTATTTTAGGAATTCAAAATTTTTACCACCAACTTTTTCTATTATATATACTAGTCTACATGTACGTGCTTTGAACGTATTTTACCACCAACTCTTCCTTTTTTTTTTTTTTTGGATGAAAATCTCATAGGATGAACTGAAGCAGCTCTACTATATTAAGCTTAAAAGCTGGCTCAGCGGCTTTAGCTTCAGCTTCTCTACTTTCAATCATATGCATATTTGTGGCGGGAGTTCACTCCCCTCACTCGGACTCGACCCTTGGCCAGCCACGAGCCACGTCACCCTGCCAGGCTGGCTAGATAACGTTGTGGGCTCCACGTAATCTGCCAGTTCTATTCCTCCCTCCAATCGGATGGCAAGGAAAACGATTACCTATGTTAGAGCATCATTATTAGTGGAGTAATGCTACAGTTACAACCAAATGCTTACAATCCTCTTACAACCTTCACCCATTGCTGACATGTAGGTCATGGCCTACATGTCAGCACATGGGTGAGTGGTTGTAAGCATTTGGTAGTAGACTTAGCATTATTGTTATTAGTGAGACCCATCCCATTTTCTTGATTCTAGATTTAGAATTTAGGAGCTCATTTTGTAGAATAATAAGTCTCATCTCTAATTCCAATTTCAATAATTTCGGTTCCATCTCTTGTGCTAAGGGTTAGCTAGCCTTCCAATTTATAGATTCTAGAGTGCAGGAACTCGTTTTGTAGAATAGTAAGTCTCAATTTAGAGTCAACTTTCTAGATTCTATACTTTATATTATTATTTTTCTACATCAATTTTTGACCAAACAATCTTTGGGACCGGAGTCCACTTTATCATTTCCTATTAGTCTCGTACAAATTCAATCCATTCTACATTTACCTTTTTTTTTAAAAAAAATTGGGCTCCAAATTGAACTTGAGAGTCCCAACTACTAATGGAGAAATTATTGGGTGGTTCGGACTCACCACGTGGCAATGATGAATGGTGAGCCCGGCCACTAATGTGTTGACACCTGGCATAATATTTGGCATAAAAAAATCAAAAAATGTAAAAAAATATATAAACTATATAGAAATTCACTTGCATATATTTAAAAAAAATAGATTTTTCTTCTTCAATAATATTTAAAAACCTGACCTAGAAAAAAGAGAAAATGTAGCGGTGAGTCCGGACCACCCAAGTGTCAACAAATTAGTGGCCGGACTCACCATTCATCATTGTTACGTTGTGAGTAGGGACCACCCAATAATTTTTCCTACTAATAATGCTCTTAGGAACCAGCTTCAATTTCAATCTCTATATATACTCTGTCACCTTCCCCAAAACAAACTATTTTGCGTTTTTCTAGTTTTTTTTTAAAAATATATTAGTATGAAATTAGTAATCAATCAATTGTTTCTTTAGATGCAAAAAATAAAAGAGTAAAATATCTTATGTTTGACCAGTCGCAAATGATTTCAATTGTGCCACATAACTTCATTCCAGTCAAGCAATTGAGAGGATGGAGTTAGTACTAATATTTTTTTTTCACAAAAGAAACACCATGTTAAATCCCATCGGAATTCCAACAGGCTTATGGCTGGATGTAGTGAAAATCCAAATGAACCCTAATTTATAGTTATATTATATTGAGAATATTTCAATCGGTGGTTTGGTTACCTAACCCTAACCCTAACCCTAACCCTAACCCTAAAGTAAGCAACAACAAAAAAAAAAGATTAATCTCCCATTTTTTTTCCCTTTTTTTTTTGTGAGATGCTCGACGTAACGTACGAAATTTTGTGCACGCTACGTTGCATGTCAGTTGGACTGTCACGCCCCAGAACCAGAATACTGGAGAGCGGGGGCAGACATAGCCAGCTACGTATATTGAAATAGAATACATCTCAACTATACGGTCACGGCTGTCTAGATATGTGAGGGTTTTCTACAAGCCAACAGTCTCTTATGGTCATGAACAAGCCTAGTGTCTCAATCACCACAAGTAATAAAGTCGCAAGATGTATGATCATTAAATATACAATAATAAGGCGTCCCAAATATTACATATTCAGCTGATCATGAAGCTAGTCGTTACAAAATGTTAGGACTAGCAAGAGTTAAGTCATACATGATCAACCCTAGGATTTGTCAATCATGTTTACAGCCCGTAGGCAGACAGTAAGTAAAAGTACTCCGAGCTAACAGGTGCTCGTCGGCTAAATGTCTCAAAAGAATAATTTTATAATAGAGTGAGCGAAACAAAATAGAAAACCCACTCGTAGCCCGGGTTCCTTCTAGTCGCCACCATTGGGCTGGAAGCTTGGTAGATCCTCGGAAGCTGCTCCGAAATCTGGCCACACAAAACCAGCTGGGTCAACCCCAGAAAGAGCAAGTACAACAAGGGGGCCACGAAATAAGAACAAAAGCCAGCATTAACACAAGAAGATATAATATTAAAACTAAAATCACGAAAACATGTCAGGATGATATACGACGAGATAACCATGGAACTATTCCGATAGCCAGGTTACAACCCGTAAACCAAACAAGGACCGGGGTTGTAACCCTTCATCTGAACAGAGCTTGGTTTTCCACCATTTATCGGCAAGATAAGTAACGTAAGTAATCAAGACAAGAAGCAATTTTGTACTGGATCAAGACATGACTAGACAGGTTACACCTCATTCAATCAATCATGGCCAAGCAGATCCTACGGCTTACTACTTTAACTAACTAGGGTTATCACAGGCCTAATTACTAACACGATGCAGTGAGATTGTTCTACAGCCACAAGCCCTGCAGACCATCCAGGCTACCCAGGACGAAAGATTAGGGGTGAATTCAGGTGGGTACATCGTCCAGGAGACAAATGTACCCTTAGGTGACTTAGAGGGTGTAACACTCGACGGTGCGCTGGAAATGTGCCCTACTCTCGACGGCAGGCTACAGATCCCAAGAGCGCCCAGGTAACGGGATTGCCTGTAGCTGTGTCATCTCTTCATGACTACTGAGTTATTCTAGTTATTAACCTTAATCCATTTTAGTAGGTACTCCTGACCGTGGTATTCAGGAGTCCCATCCTAGACATGATGCGAGACTGGACAAGTGGATTAACAAGCAAGCAAGAAAAAACCACCCACGGTGTCAAGGCAAGTCAAGTTAAGTTATCAAGATAAATCACGTCAGGGTACTTGTCAGGAGTGCGCCACGACGGGCCACTATCATGTCAGGTTGGTCATGTCAGGAGTGCACCACTACGGGTCACTGTCGTGTTATGCTAGTTCCTTGTCATATCATGCCATGTACAATAGTCATTCCAAACATATTAAGTAAAATCAAGTTCATGACAAAAGGATATAAAATGGGCGTGAAATATCTAATAAAATATCAAAATACGGGACAGGGGATGCGTACGCACAAAAGTACGCACGCAGGGGGAATGCATACGCAATATAATACGCACGCAGGAGGGCAGCATATGTGAAAGTCACGCACGCTCAAGGGGCAGCGTGGGTGAAAAGTCACGCACGCTCAGGGACAACGTACATGAAAAGTCACGCACGCTACAGGGAGCAGTGTGTGAAAGTCACGCACGCTACAGGGAGCAGCTGCGTGAAAAGTCACGCACGCTCAAGCGAGCAGCTGCGTGAAAAGTCACGCACGCTCAGGGGAGCAGCTGCGTGAAAAGTCACGCACGCTCAAGGGAGCAGCTGCGTGAAAAGTCACGCACGCTCAAGCGAGCAGCTGCGTGAAAAGTCACGCACGCTCAGGGGCAGTGTGTGAAAGTCACGCACGCTACAGGGAGCAGTGTGTGAAAGTCACGCACGCTACAGGAAGCAGTGTGTGAAAGTCACGCACGCTCAAGGAGACACGCTTCCAACAGGAAGCGTACTCAAGCCTGCGTACGCAGCGCTAAAGAGCATGCGTAGCTCAGTGTGCGTAAGCTAAGCAGCTCTGCACACTGCTCACTGTCTCCTCCAAACAGCAAGAACACCAAGGAAGAACCCAAAGCTTCACAAGTTCATAACTTGGCCATCCGAACTCCAAATCCGGATTTCCAGGGCTCCAACTGGAGTGAAACTGAAAGCTCTTCCACATGGAAACATCAGAACTCAAAGAAAACCAACCAAAATGGATCAAAACACGTAAAATCCGAAAATAGCAATAACTTAGATATATATCAACAGAGACTCCAAATCATAAAAACCTAAGAACTAACGTTGATCTTCATGTCCTAAACTAGTAAATGGACAACGAAAAGAGGGTCCTCATGTAGTGGCAAGATGCACTTGCCTAGGGTTAGGAGAGTTGTGGAGGAAGGAGAAGAAGAAGAAAATTAATGGTGTTTATGAGGAGAGTGAGTGGTAGGTGGGGATATAAAGAGGGGGAGTTGTGGTGGGGATGAGGGGTAGCATAGGTTTAAGGTGCTCCATTACATAAACCAAACCGAACCAACCCAATAAAATCGAGCCAGGCCAAATCCCAAAATACGGGAAAAATACCGAAATCCCACAAGCTTGAGAAAAATAAAATACATGCCAAAATCCAGACACGAGTATAAATACGAAATACGGGAAATACGGGAAATGAGGGTGACATGGACCAACTGTCCACGTTTTTTCTGCTGTTCGATTCCGAGACAGTTCGTCTAAGGAGGTTATACCTCTCTTAACTGACTATAAGAGATGAGTTTGGTAATTAATCTTCCATCTCAAATAATACATACCATACATCTTAATGGGGTGGGCATACGGTTCTAGGACCCGCGGTTACGACCCGGCCCGAACCGTAAAATGTCTAAAGAAGCCGGTTCCTAAATTTTGAAATTTAAACGGGACGGGCCGGGGCGGATCGTGTGACATTAACGGGTCGGGACGGGTCCTATTTTCAAAATAAACGGGGCCCCGGTCCGACCCGTTTCTAGGAGTATTTTTTTTATATCAATTTTTGTTATTATAGTCTATACATAATAGAATATCTTATTGTTTACTAAACAAATTTTAGAACTTTGGAAAGACATTAGATTTGTTTTGTTCTTATAGACAATATAACATATGTAAATGTTTACTATTATAGAATTTTTTAAACTTTTTTTGGACTCGTTTGGACCCGCGGGTCGACCCGTTTCGGACCCATTTCAAACGGGTCCAGTCCGGATCCAATATTTTTTGGACCCGTTCCGTCCCGTCCCGCCAAGTAACGGGTCCGGTCCGGATCCAACAAATTTGGGCCCGGTCCGACCCGTGTCCACCCCTACATCTTATGCAACAAAGTGAGCCTTTGAAACTTGTAAGAGGTTCAAGAGTGATAGGAGCTTTCCAACGAGAGATTGAATCAGTATACACTCCATCCACTAGCTTAAGGTATAGATAAAGGGATATCAATCAACATATTTGTCACCTTCCTAAAATAAATTGAAAAAACATGTTACTTTTTTAAACTATGTTAGATTATTATTTTTACTTTTACTTCCTTAGTTCCTTTGGATGCCAAAAAAATTAAAGTATCTTATGCTTATGTTTGATTAAAAAAAAATTTATTTATTGTGTCACGTATCTCCATTGAAATCAAGCAATTGAGACGAGATATTTAATGAAGTTAGTACCTATCAAAGGAATATATCTATATATACTCCTTACATCATCCTAATAATTATGTTATGGAAGAAAAAAAAGTGGCTTAATTGCAACTTGATACTTTCAACTATTCATGTTTTTTAACTCGAGATCTATGCTCGGACAGTCCTCCGTACTACCACTAGGCTAGTTTCTTAGGGACCTAATGTAAGCCCCTGTTTTTCAATTTTAGTTTTATTGGTGCTAATTAAATTTTTATGTCATTTATAGCCTTAAATAATTATTAGGAATTTTTAAGATTTTTTCTAGAATTTTTAAGTAATTTTAAATGAGTTTTTAAATACAAAAATACTGATTTGTAATTTTCTAAAATATTTTAATATCATTTTGCAAATTTTTAAAATATTTTTATATCAGTTTGTAATTAAAGGAATGTTTTTAAAATAGGAAATACAAATTCTGTTTTACATTTACTCACTAATAATTCCTGTGTGCAATTTTCTAATCTAGAAAAACCTAATTGCAAATCTACCAAACCCCCCCCCCTCACACACGACACACTCTCTCTCTCCTCCAGCTCTCACCCGCTCCCGTTGACCCCTGCCCCGACCGACTACGACCGGCTGCCCCCGCCTTTCCCGGCTGCCCCCACCGCCACAAACTTTTATAAAACAACCCCCTCCCCCCCCTGACTAAACCCTAACCCTAAATCTCCCCCACGACCAACCGCTGCCCCGTCCTTCCCCGACGAACCCCAAACCCTAACCCTACTCCGACGAACTCCGCCCAGCCCCACCGTCGACCTTCACCGCCAACCACCACCACCATTCGACGCGCCCCGACGAGACGCGTCGATCGCCACCGGAGCGCCACCGTCCCGACCGCTCCTCCGCCGTCCACGACCGTCGAACCCCCCCCCCAATCTGGACACACGAGTATTTGAGTCAAACTGTGTCGTGCGTGTCTCGTACGCGAGTATGTTGTTCGCCATGTCCTGGCGAGCACAAGTGTGGAACTGGACATGCGAGATTGAACTCGTGCGTGTCGTGCAGGCCTAGGACACGCTGATACCTGTGTCCTTAACTGTCAGGACACAGGATGGTTTTTATATTATTTTTTTATGTTAATTCATTCGAGCCTAAATAAAAGAAACAAAACCCTATTCCTAACAGTCGGACCAACTGGCCCATTGGCCAGCGCGCAGCAATAAAACTCTCTCCCCCTCCGCTCTGTTGGCTCGGGTTCGAGCCTTTCTGTTTCCTTTCCCTTTTCTTTTCCTTTTTCTTTTTCTTTTTCTTTTTATATATATTTATATATATGTATATATACATATATTTGTATATATATATATATATGTATTATTCTATATATACTATAATTTTGTATATATATATTTATTGTTTTTATATATATATATATATATGTATATGTTTGCAAAAGCAAAAGTATGATCTTTATTTCACAAACTTTGTAAAGAATATTACAAGAATTCTGGGAAAGTACAACTATAGGAATCCGATCTGAATGACGATCGCTTTATCCCTTGGACGATGTGAACTTTGAAGATTTGAATCTCTGAAGAACGCAGCAGCACTTGGACGAAAACTCTGATTTCTCTTGATCTTTTTCGTGATGTGTTGAATGGAAACGAAACTCTATTTATAGAGTTCTGAAATAACTGTTTTGAGCAGTTATTCTGGAGAGCGCCTGGTTGAAGTGCGCCTATTTTGAGCACGTATGACAAACTGCGCCTGTTTTCACTCCATTATCACGAACGTGCACCAACTGCTCTAGACACGTGGCATTATTTGATTAAAATGCGCTTGGTCGTGTACAGTTAGTGGGACACGTGTTGGACATGTAGAGTAGTAGTTAGGCATTGATTTAGTCAAAGCGCGCCTGTTTCAGGGACACGTGGCAAGCTCTAAATTGATGTTGTATTGAACTGCGCCTTCTTCACTGAGACGTAGGCGCAATCTGCAAAGTGCGCTGAATTCGGATAGAAGTAGGCGCAGTCCGTTGATAGCGCCTAGTTCTTTGATGTAGGCGCAATCTGTTTAGACAGCTGTCATATCTTCCTCGAGCGCCGCGGCATCAGAGGAATGATAGTGCTGCCTTGATCTTCGTGTTTGTCAGGTAATAATGACTTCACGTCAGCTAAGCGCAGTTTGTGAAGTGCGCCTCTGTGATGCAAAAATAGGCGCATTCTGAGTTTGTTGGTGAAGTAGGCGCCATCTGTCTGTAGGCGCATTCTGATCAATCTGTTGAATCAAACCTAGGCGCGGTTTGATTTTTTTTTGACCTACAAGACCCCCTTCAAAGTTTTCGAATTTTAAATTTTCAAAAGTTCGAAATACTTTGAATTTCCATATGACCAAATCAAACCGCGCTTGATATTTGAAGAAGTTGCGCAGTTTAAGGCAAGAACGGATCTTCAGGCTGAATAGGCGCAATCCGTTGTGGTGGATATTTAGGCGCGTTTCGTTGCGGCGGTTTAGGCGCGATCGGTTACGTCGATTTGAATTCTTCAAAAGCTATAAATAACCTTTGAAAAACTTCATTAATCTTTTACCACTTCAAAGTATACCCAAGGGCAAATTCTTCCGAGAGTTTTTCTTTGATTTTGTCTTCTTCTTCTGACGAGTTTTTTCTGATCCAACTTCGATGGCGCCTCGTCGAGCTGATAAGGGAAAGGAGCCCACACCAATTGAATCTTCGAAGAAATCGAAGAAGACCGCACTGCCTCCCGTGGTCGAATCACGCGGTTCTCTTCAAATACGAGAGCCTGGACAAACTCGTGTCTCTCGACACGAAACTGCACATCCAGCCATTAATGGTGGGTTATAAGAACGCACACTGGCTCTTCTTAGGGCTCAGTTGTAGTCGCCAACTCTTTCTAGGGTTCGGTGATTCTTTAAACTTCATGTTTATGAAGTTTAAACATTCCATAAAATGGCGCCTAGAAAGTTAGACTCTGTTTGCTCGATCGCGCCTAGTAACAAAGCTAGGCGCTATCGGATAAAGCTTTGTCTGAAAAACAGGCGCTGTTTGTTGTTGAATGAAAGCTAGGCATAATCTGCCCTATTTGACAGAAAATTAGGCGCAGTCTGCCCAGATTCATGAATTAGGCGCAGTTTAATCTAGTTGACTGAAAACTAGGCGCAGTCTGTTTTTAAGCAGTCAACTAGGCGCAATCTGATAACTTTATTGTGATGTTGCTCTTTTCTGTTTTGCAGTTGATATCAGGGAAGATCCCAACTTCGAGATCTTCCAAGGAACTTTGTCTGAACCTGAATTCAAAGAGGACTTGTCACACGTTAAATTCCCTCATTATGAACTACCAGAGTCTCGAAGAACAATCCTGACTACTCAGGATAATGAAACTCTTCTGTGTTTGATGAACGGCCAACCCTTACAGTCACTGGATGCAGCTATCCACAAGAAACCACTCTTCTTGTTTGGAGATGCCTTGGGCAGGGAATCTCAGCCAAAACAGCGGGTGGAAGAGAGGATTTTTAAGAAAGGTGAAAAGACTATATATTTGCCAGATATGCTTAGGAGTTTACCTCTTTCCAGATATGAGTTTGCCAGTTATCCCCGCCAAATGGCGTGGGATATCACTCCCGTTCAGCAGGCTCGGGTGGGCAAAATATGTTATAAAAAGGTGAACAACAGAGATATCTTCTATAGTTCATCTGATATTTACGCAACTCATCTCAGGGGTTTGAAACCAGGTTGCATCCCTCCCGAGAATTCATCTCGTCTATTACCAGTGAGAATACCAATTTTTGCAAATGAGTTTGCTAGAAAAGGTAGGTATTATACTGATAACACCTTAAGGATGCAAGGTTTAGTCAACCCAGATTATAAACGATGGAGCTGCATTGCCAACTGGGTTTTAGAACATTATGAAGAAGAGCTTCTTAATATCAGTCTGTATGAAGCTGTTTATTCTTCAGTACATGGCTTCCCTCCAAATCCACACCTATTCCTTTCACTGATCGAAAGGTACAATTATAGGACGGGAACCTTCATGACCCCAAAAGGAGAAATCGGTTTCGCTCTTCACGAGATGAATCATATCTCCAAGCTGCCCATGGGAAATTTTCCTTATGAGGAGTATGTTCCCACTGAAGATGAATTAAACAGGCTGAAATCTGAAAATGCTGAAATGGTAGAAGTCTTTGATGAGCTGTTATGTCACTATCACATCTGTTGTTGTTATTTTGAAAGCTCAGGCTCCTGCTATCTTACAAATGGATATCTTATCTCTTCCTCAAACATGATGAAGAGAAACAAATTAGTGAGAAGAAAGCTGTTGATCCACTTACCTTTCAGCGTTTCAATGAGGAAGAGATAAATGAGTTGATGGCAAGGTTTCGCCAAGAATATAATAGTTAAAAATGATGAAGATTATCCTCCCCTCAAGATAGGAGATAAAATAGAAAGTTTCATGAGGATGGGATACAGACGTATGTCTAAGAAAGCCCATCTGGCAGGCTTTCTTGCTTTTTGGCTACGAAGGTATGTAGTCCCTGGAGCAAGTGCAGTCGATCGCTTCCATAGAGGTGTTCTTTTGCTGCAGTCCGCCTAGTGTTTTATCGGATGGATATTTTATCGGCGATGACAAGCCGACTTAATCATAGTCTGCGTTGCTTTGTGGACGGCATGCTAAATAATAAGAAAGATGGCTTTCCACG